>OVAX01000326.1:0-57791 GCA_900406405.1 Lepidium africanum | reverse complement strand
GTTTTTTTTTTTTTTTTTTAATGTTAAATAAAACTACGAAAATGTGAAGAAACTGTTAGTTATATATAGTATTACTCATTACGTTTGGCAAAACAAAACTATATATATCAAACCCTTAAAAAGGATTAGGTCAATTACAGGCAAGATTCTTCAATTTCAATAACCTGAATAGTTAGATAAGAGATAGACATTTGATCCAACATATCAACTGATTCATACCTTGGTCGACTAAAGCTTCACAGGATGTGTTTCCCCATCTAACATGTTGAATCAACTTTAAGGAATTTCATAGCTGCATCATTTAATGACTCACAAACTATTCACTCAAACAGATGAAAGTTTAAATCAAATGTAATCGCAGCCGAGGAAGTCGTTGTCCAACTTCTTCTTCCACTTTACCTACTAACTAAATACTATGTGAAGTACTCCTTAATTAAGAGACCCAATAGAGCCTTTGACCATTTATGATTAATGTATATATCTAGAAGCTACGAAGGTAAATAACAAAAATCATTAAAGAGTAACCCCAGCAGCTTTTATCTAATCCATTTTAAAACTCTTAATCTTATATAATATAAAAACTCATCAAATTCTTTTTGGTCTACTAGTTTGGATGATGAAGCTAATGACTACGGTATTCAGATCGTTTGCTTCCCACTACATATAGTAGATTTAAAACGGATTTTAAGGTATACACTAAGTACGAGTAATCTAGTTGTTGACAGAAAGATTAGTAATTTTTTTTTTCACGACAAAAATATAGTAATTTAAAACCATTAAACCACTAAAAATAATAATTAAAATGACCGAAAAGGTTTTTTTCTTTTGAGAAAATAAGTTATTATTTCTTTTGGAAATAATATACTTTTGGGTAATATATGAACAAAAGATAGAAACTTTTGACATTTTTAGAATGATAAAATTATTTTTATACAAAATATAAAACCCCTAAGCCCATAAGTGAAGGAGCCCAAGTGAAAGTGAGAATGTCTCTTGTGATTTTGGTTTTCGTAAAAACGTTTTTTGTAAAAAAAAAATAAAAGTGCCAAAATCTGTAGCTATTTTTAAAAAATACTATGTATATGTCTTAATGAAGAAAGAGTATAAGACCATACACTTCTTGATCTTTGTATACATAAATCCAGCAGGTACAATCCTTAATACTACCATTCTTTTTCTTTAATGGAGTAATTATTTCTTTTCTTTTTCTTTTTTTTGTTTGATAATGTACCATATAATTTTCTTGATTTTGTCAATTACTAAGGAATAACTCATGTTACCATCTTTATCGGCATTTATATTGTCCTACAAATGTACCATCTTTACGATATTGGTTTTCGAAACTCAGTTTTCAACTTCTAACCTAAACCTTAACTCAACTTAACAATTCATGCAAATTAAATTAAAGAAAAGAGTCTAATTGATTCATTAATTGAAGCACAACTACTTTCATGAAACCTTAAATGCCTTAACCCAACCACACAATGTACATCTCTATAAAGCAGAGCCTTTAGTCCCTTTCTTCAACACTGCACACTACATTTCTAACCACACATCCAAACAAAATAAAATTGCTTACTAATTTATTCTTGTGATATCATTTTCTCCAAGGCTAATTGAAACTCTCTTTTTCAATATGAAGATTAAGATGATGAGCAAGACATATGTGAAACCAAACAAGCCAGTTGTAGGAAAGAAACAATTCAGGCTCACCACATTTGATCTTCCTTACCTTGCTTTCTACTACAACCAGAAGTTTCTCCTCTACAAGTTCCAGAATGTTCTAGATCTCGAGGAACCCACTTTCCAAAACGATGTTGTGGAGAAGCTCAAAGATGGTTTGAGTTTGGTTCTTACAGACTTCTATCAGCTCGCCGGTAAGCTTGCTAAGGACGAGGAAGGAGTCTTCACCGTTGAGTACGACGCAGACGACGGAGATGTTAACGGCGTGGAGTTCTCCGTTGCTGATGCTGCTGACGTCGGTGTTGATGATCTGACGGCTGAGGATGGAACATCTAAGTTCAAGGAGTTGGTTCCGTACAATATGATATTGAACTTGGAAGGACTTAACAGGCCTCTCCTTGCTGTCCAGGTAATTCTTTCAATATTCATATATATTATTTTATTTCCATGTTAGTATTCTTGTGGTTTCACTTGTTCATTCTCACGTGATCGAAATAATATTAAATTAGATCTGAATGCTGAAATGACAAAAAAAAAAAAAAAAAGACACTTGTTTGATTTTTCTGCATCTGAATTTACTAAAAAAATATCTGATTGTGTAACTATTACTGCGTAGTTATATTATCTGAATCTTGATACATATTTCCAAATAATACCAAAATAACTCATAGTATATAAAGTAGAAGTATATAGTTCCAGCAAGATAAAAGAATTGCAGGTAGGTCAGAAAAAGTTGACTTTAACTTTGACCCACAGGTTTAATTCAAATTAGTAGTATATATTATAATAAAACGGGAAAATATTGACATTAATTTAGCTCTTCTTTAACTACAATATACATATGAAATTGTAATAAAAATCCAGCAATATATATATATATATATATATTATATACTTTTGATTTAATATGAAAATTTTCTTGTTACCGGTGAATAAATGTTACTAGTACAAAGCTTGGTATGCATATTTTATGCTAATGAATATACATACATATACCAATACGTGTATATATATAATATGAGTGTGTGCATGTTCATTTCTACGAAGCTTGTGGCCAATAATTTGAGAAACTTGGTTTTCAAATGTTTATGCTGTTCATTTTGTTGGATAAGTATAACTTTAAAGGAAAAAAGTAAAACTGACACAACCTCTAAAAACAACATTGAATGACTGACCAATTACATTGTGTGGATGTTAAGTGGATAGTATAACGAGACAACAAACACCATGTCCTATTGGCATCTACACAATAAGTAGTAAATAGATGAAAGTTTATATAGTTATCAATCAAATCTGGACTATACACATGGCAGAATTCAATTGTCTTTGGGACCTATGCCGTATACGTATAAAGGTGAACGTGATACATAACTACACATGTATACAATACTTACATTTGCGTCCTAATAAGCTCATAAAATTTCTCAACAGCATTTAAGTGTGCATTTAATGTATAAGCTTTAGAAATAGGTGTAGTAGTTGTTGGGGAGTCATTGTTTTTGTTGGTCTCGATACTCTCGTGCAATAAAAGTTAAAATTTTCAACCATTATTTTGTCTTGTAACAGGTGACCAAGCTTAGAGATGGGCTTGCTATGGGCCTAGCTTTTAACCACGCAGTCTTAGACGGGAATTCCACGTGGCACTTCATGAGCTCATGGGCTGAACTCTGCCGTGGAGCCCAATCCATTTCGACCCAACCATTCCTTGACCGTTCAAAGTCACGTGATACACGTGTGAAGCTTGACCTCACTACCCCTAAAGACCCCAACGCCACCACCAACGGTGACGACGCCGTCGAGCCCACGGCGGAGCCACCGCAGCTGGTTGAGAAGATATTCAGGTTCTCGGACTCTGCTGTCAACACGATTAAGTCAAGAGCCAATTCGGTAATTCCAAATGACGGATCAAAACCTTTCTCCACATTCCAATCTCTCACATCACACATTTGGCGCCATGTCACCATCGCTCGTGGGCTCAAACCCGAAGACATCACCGTCTTCACTGTCTTCGCCGATTGCCGCCGCCGCGTGAATCCTCCTGTGCCGGAGGAGTATTTCGGAAACCTGATTCAGGCGATTTTTACGGGAACAGCGGCGGGACTTTTGGCGGCGCACGGGCCTGAGTTCGGAGCGTCGGTGATTCAGAAAGCGGTCGCAGCTCACGACGCAAGTGTGATCGACGCGCGGAACGAAGAATGGGAGAAATCGCCGAAGATTTTCCAATTCAAAGACGCGGGAGTGAATTGTGTGGCGGTGGGGAGCTCGCCGAGGTTCAAGGTCTACGAGGTGGATTTCGGGTGGGGAAAACCGGAAACCGTTCGAAGCGGGTCAAACAATCGGTTTAATGGGATGATGTATTTGTACCAAGGCAAAAGTGGAGGTCTAAGCATAGATGTGGAGATCACTTTAGAAGCTTCTGTCATGGAAAAGCTTGAGAAGAACAAAGAGTTTTTACTGAGTGAAGAGGAAGGTGAAAAGAAGCTCAGCAATGGGCATGGCAATGGATCTGTTAAAATGCTTATTTAAAAGGTTAATTAGTTAGTTATTCAAAATCCAGTTGGATTTTGGATTATTTAGCTGATTAATTTCCATTAAGGATTGTTAACTATCGTAAGAATTGCTCTTGTCGTGATAATAATCAGCAGAATGCTGGCGTGTGTGTGTTTGGTTTGGTTTTCATTTGGTTGTATCTTATGTGTTTGGTTTGGAATTGTAGTCTTTTGAAACTATGTTGGATTTATAGTGTTTTTGTACTTAAAAATTTTTAATGCACCGTTTGTTAAAGATAAAATAAATAGATGATGACTATGTAATTATGTTTACGTCGTAATAATTCTCCTGCTTTCGTTGTCTAAATGTTTCGGACTCTAAATTCATTCTCTTGGTCATTCAGGAAGCTATTACAACTTCGTCCCTTGGCCTTAAAGTTCTTGCAACTTAAACTTGGGAATGGTGATACTACTTTCTTTTGGAAAGATCCTTGGTCTCCTCAAGGCATTCTCCAACATGTCATGGGACTGAATGCCTCTCTCCTCTCTGGAATTCCATCTGATGCTCTCATATCAGGGTTTTGGTCTCCAATGGGCTAGACTCTTCCTCCTCTCAGACAAGAAATGCTTATGCCAGCCTATATTCATCTTTCTAACCTCTTTCTCTCAGCTTTTCTAGACTCCTACTCTTGGCAGATTAATGGCATCACAACGAACCAGTTCTCTTCAAAACGGGTTTGGGAGCATCTCCGACATGCTAAATCTCCTGTCAATTGGGGAAAACTTTTTTGGCATAAAGCTTACATTCCCAAGCACACTATCATTACTTGGCTCTTTCTATTGGATCGAAACCCAACTCTTACACGAATGGCTTCTTGAGGACTAGATATTGAAACAACATGCCTTCTTTGTGGAAACGCCGATGAAACGCGAGATCATCTCCTCTTTTTATGTCTATTTTCTGTTGCAGTATGGAATTCTATCTTATGTCATATGGCGACTCCTCGTTCTTCTCTCTCATGGTAGGAATGTTTTGATTAACTCTCAACTACCAAGACCAAATCAATATGCTCTTCTTCAAGGTTGGCAGATAGCTATATATGATATCTGGATGGAGAGGAATAGGCGTTATCATGATGGTACTACCCTGCATCCGCATCAGATTTTCATGAGCATTAGACAACTCTTGTTCGACAAGGCGACAACACTTAAAAATCGTGGCTTTACACTAGCAGAACAACTTCTACTAATCTGGACTCATCATCTGATTTAGCTATCTATGTATTGGCTCAATGGCTTGTTGGCAATGCCTTCCCTCCTTTCCTCCTTTCTACATTTTCTGTTCGTTTATTCTATTTCTTATTTTGTAAACAGTGCCTAAATTT
Source organism: Lepidium africanum (assembly GCA_900406405.1). Taxonomy (NCBI): domain Eukaryota; kingdom Viridiplantae; phylum Streptophyta; class Magnoliopsida; order Brassicales; family Brassicaceae; genus Lepidium; species Lepidium africanum. The sequence goes on along the minus strand of OVAX01000326.1, from coordinate 52,234 downwards.
TAATTGAAAGCCTTTTAACAAAAACAAAAAAAAACTTCTGCTTTGGTATTGTGATGCAAATATGTAGATGAAATTTCAATTATTCAAAAATTTTGCATGACAATCATCTAAAATTCAAGGTTCAATACACATGCCCTTTATTATGATCAACTATAAATTAATTGTTTTTGTATTTCATCTATGATATTCTCTTACAACTATTCAAAACAACTTTTATTTTACATGTATAGGTTGTTTACTATAACTTTCAGTGAAATAAATGGAAGAAAAAAATTGATGGGATAAATTGACCTAGAAATTTTGAATGATTTGTGTTAGTAACAAACTATTTAAAATATTTATATTTAAAATGATTTGTTTTTTTTTTCTTTCCATTTTTACAAGAGAAATATCACTGAGCTTAGATTCGATTTGGTCGGGGTGTCTTTTCTCTGGACGGTCAACCCGACTTTTACAGGTTACAGGTGTTTTGTTGATGTTTTTGGGAAAAGTTCCGACCCTTACACTGGTCTGGACTGGGTTTGCTTTCTAGACTCTACATCTGGAGAATGTATGGGAGCGCGTCGAATACGAAAGAGTCTCTCGGCATTACACTTTGAGGTGGAAGCTGTCCTTTGAGCCATAGAATTACTGATCTCGTTTCAGTTCTTAGAAGTGGAGTTAGCTATAGACTGTTTGAATGTTTTGAAGTTGTTGCTCTATCCAGAAGACTGGTCAGCCTTCCAACCGTATTAGGAAGATTTTTACAGGTTGAAATATTTTTTTAGTACTTTTTCTCTTCATCTATTACCGCGAACTCTAAATTGTTCTCGCTCATTCTGTTAGAAAATTACATTTTGGTTTAGTTTTGTAAATTTTTCTTTCACTTTTTGATGTCAATTTTGGTTTAGTTTTTATTAAAGTGTTGGTTGACAAAAAAAAAAAAATCAACGACTCAATACATAGGGAAAGTCCATTTTAAGATCAACACTAACTACATGTTCGCCTATAAAGTAAGCACTACCACGAGTTCTGGCCAAGATATTTGTCTAGTTAAAACAAAAAATATTTATTGGTTTCAATTATAATAATTTCTCTTTTATCAATCCAAATAGTGTAAAAAAGTTATAGAGTCTATAATCTTACACACATCCTGGTAGAAATCTCCTCACAATTGATGAATCTATTTGAAAATAATAAATTAATGGAAAAAATGAAGACCCAGAAAGAAAAACGGATATCAAGCCCAACCCTATTCCGAACTTGTTTCCATTTCCGCCGTCGTTTCTATCTTCAGAATCACCCTGCAACGGAGGAAGACGCGCCACAAATTGGATTTCTGGTTTGATCAATCCAGTCTCGTCTCGACACAGAGCTCGAGGTAATCGCATTGCCTTTCTCATGTTCTCATTGATTCTCCTTGGAAGAAGGTCTCGCGAGTTACATCAATGGCGGAATTGGAGAGCTGCTCCAGTGATGAATCTTCTTCTACAAAACGCATCTGATTTTGCTGAATCGTTCTCGTCCATAGTTACTGTTGATACAGTTCTGAATCCTGAAGATGATCGGAAAAGGAAGAGTTACACAGTCTCTTACCTTGTTAATTCGTTAGGGTTAACTACAAAACTCGCGGAATCAATCTCAATGAAAGCAAATTTCGAGGAGAAAGCTAATGCAGATTCCGTGTTGAAACTTCTGAGAAGTTATGGATTCACAGATTCTCAAATCTCATGTATCATATCGACTTATCCTCGATTCCTTGTAGAAAATCCAGAGAAATCTCTTCGTGCTAAATTTCATTTCTTGAAGTTAAACGGAGCTTCGAAATCTGAACTTACAGAGATTGTTTCAAAAGTTCCTAAGATCTTGGGAAAGAGAGGAGGAAAATCAATCACCCTATACTATGACTACGTCAAAAACATCTTGCAAGATCAAGATGAGAGTACAAAGTCTTCAAAGAGAAAGCAGACGAATCGAAGTCGAAATGTATCTGTATTGCGAGAATTAGGAGTGCCACAGAAGCTGTTACTCAACTTGTTAATCTCTAAAGCTAAACCAGTCTGTGGGAAAGAAAGGTTTGAAGAATCAGTCAAAAAGATTGTTGAGATGGGATTCGAACCGACCAGTCCGAAGTTTGTCAATGCTCTGTTTGTTTTCTATGAACTGAGTGATAAAACAATAGAACAGAAAGTGAATGTGTATAAAAGGTTAGGCCTATCTGTGGATGAAGCCTGGGCAATGTTCAAGAAATGGCCTTTCTCTCTGAAATACTCGGAGAAGAAGATAATTCAGACGTTTGAGACCTTGAAACGGTGTGGTCTAACGGAAACCGAGGTGCAGGCAACACTTAAGAGGTACCCAGAATGTGTAGGCACTTCAGAGGAGAAGATAGTGAAGTCAATAGATACATTTCTAGAGCTAGGATTCACAAAAGACGAGTTTTTGATGATCATCAAGCGACATCCTCAGTGTATTGGATTAGCTGCGGATTCAGTGAAAAAGAAGACTGATTATCTTGTGAAGACGATGGGTTGGCCTTTAAAGTCTGTGGCTTCAACCCCAATTGTACTTGGATTCAGCTTGGAGAAGTTCATTTTCCCGAGGTGTACTATAATAAGAGATCTTATGTCGAAAGGGCTGATCAGTGAAATCCCTGCAATCTCGACTGCTTTGACGAGTCCCAAGCTGAAGTTTTTGAATATCTTTGTGAAGAAACACGAGGATGGCTTGAAAAAGCTCTGCGAGGAAAAATGACCAACCTCTAAAAGATTGTTTATTATGATTTGTAGTTTTCTATACCTTTGAAAGTGTATTGAGTCTCCTAAATGTGACTTTTTGTGGTAAAGAAATCATTTTTTTTATGAATAAGTAACGAATGAGAACAGTTCACGACCTCAGGTTGTCACTTAAACTTGTGAAGCTTTCTTTGTCATTGGTTTTATGATAGAGTTAACAACCCATTATTCCATCTTTTATCCTAAAATACACTCCAAATCATCTTTAGCCTAAATAGCTAAACTAAAGAACACAAGTGTATTCAAAGAATGAACTAAACAACAAAATACAAATTTTATTTCATAACTTTTCAAAGAAAGAGGCATATAGTTAGGCTAAAGAAACATTAATATCACAATAACATGATGATCAACAACTACATCAACATGCTCTTTAGCAATGTATTTCGTTCAACTATTATTTTAGTGATTTTGGTATATCTGAAAATGATTTACCAGATTATCAACTCATTACTCTTATTGTGTTGAAAAAAACTGAACATTTTTAGCTTGAGTTTTAATTATGTACTAAGTTAATACATGTGCTACACTGCGGTATTTATTTTCCGAAAATTATTTTCTATAATCCATGTAATACTAAATTTTGCAACTAAATTTCTATTTTATTTTAGAATTATCTTTGTTGAAAAAATTTATCTTTGTCACAGATAATTTTTTTTGTCAACAAATAATATTATCTTGTTATTATATTAAATTTTCACTTACAAATTTATATTTACATAAACTCTATATATTTTCCTATTCACTTATATATTATGTTTACCACATTATTTGATATTATTTTTTATAAAAATAAAGTCAAAGTAGTTGTCTTGCAAGAAAGAAAATGAAATAAAGATGAATTATTAGAATTTTTATGGTTTTGAAAATGATTTATAGTTAAACCAAATCTGATTTTATCAAGATCCAAACTAAATGAACCAAGCAGATTCTAACTCTAGGTGTTTTTTTTTTTTTTTGGGCATCTTCTGCAACTATCTTGTAACAAATTTAATTTAGTATAGAAACACTAAGAACCGCTCACTTATATATTAGGCCTTGTTCTATAAAAATTTTTTGTAGAGTAGGTCCCTTATAAAGAAATGAATTCTAAAAATAGGTTCCTAACATTATATATTAGCTTATAATAATTGTAAAAAAATCTGGACTCTTTACATATTTTCCACATGTACACCCTCTAAATGGGGAAACACTATACAATGATACCTCTATTCAAACTACATTGTTTTTTACCTTAGCTTTTAACTGAATTCAGATGAAAAGAAACAAATCCTACTTATTTATATATATATATATATATATATATATAATTTTGAAATGCAGTTTTACAGCGTCATCAAATCAATATTCAGGATATAAACATTTATACCAATTACAAACAAACAATAATGTGCCAAAAAAAGACCATAACGTGTAGACTAAATTTATTTAATATTTCATTTTTAAGATATTTATTAACAAATATATTTGATATTTAACTTAAAAAACTAATTTGATTATAAAACGTAAATGATGTTAAAAGTATATTTTCTAAAATCTATCTAGTATATGAATATAAGTATTCAATCTAATTTTGATTTACTTGTTTTATCTTTTACTATGAATAAACACATACAACCATTTTTATCTATACTATATGATTATTTTAAAGGTAATAGTTTATAATTATATTTCATATTATTGTAATTTATTTGGAAATTAAAGTTCTATCTTCTCATGTATACCTCTAATTTGTATATATGATATAAAAAATAACAATTGAATACATCATTGTAATTATGCTTAGCTTTCTATACGATCTAGTTCTGTATACGTAAATACTCATCTTTTTCTAATATTTATTACATATTCAAGTATAGTAATGAATGGATGATGTTGATAATTTGCAATAAAATGATAACATATTTGGTTTGTAAATAAAATTCAATGTATAATTAGATTGCTGTCCATACTGTGCACATAATATATATTTTCAGATTATTTTCATATATATACATATAACATATATATATATATATATTTTAAGTGTGAAATATGCATGTATAAATAATGGCCCGTAACCAAACTCCTTTGAGTTGGTGAATGAATTTAATGTGTTTGACAAAAAAAACATATTAGAATGTATCAAATAAACTAAAAAACGGTAGAGGGGAATTCGAATAGTGTGCTGACGTAGAAACAAGTTTGATGACATGTGAAAATTGAAGCCGTTGATTGTTTTTTTTGTTTGGGATCAATGACATGTGAAGATTGAGGCAGTTGAATTGGCGAAATCAAAATTGAGAGGATATGTTATATTTAACTCTATATCATGTCAATTTTACGCTTTGGAAATCACATTTTTTTTCTTTCCTTGCTTCAATGGCAACCTCACTATCTACAGCTAATACGAGTATTTCCAACGAAGCTTTAGAGATTGATGCAAAGTTGAGGAGAGAAGATGATAGAGCATTCATCATGGTCGAAAGCGTGTTGGGTGGGTTGATGATTGTTCATGCAATTGTGTTGATTGAAGATCGATCAAGATCATCAAAATTACACTGAAAATTTTCTTCCAATTTTTCTCCACAAAGAATTTTTAAGAATTTCTCTTTAGATTCAAATTCTCACTTGTTATTAATTTTTTTTCAGTTAATGAATTAATAGAAAACATATCAAATTAATTTTAAATATTATATGAAATTAAAGTTTAAACTATTTATAAATATTTTATAAATATAAAAATTTGACTCGTTAAAATATTTATAAATTTTAAAGTTTTTATTTTACAGTTAAAAATGAAAATGTAAAAGAACCTACTAATTACAAATTGCACGGAATCACTAAATACATTGATATAATTTAACTTTTATGTAACGTTTAAAAAGAAATTCTGATAGCATATGATGTAATTAAGTATTATCATAAAAAAAAAATTCTTTCAAAATATTACAGTTTTATTATATAAGAGATTCATTATTAGTTTTCTATTGTCTTTTATTTTCCTATAGGTATCTTCTATTTCTTCTATTTTTTATGTAAATGTGTCATTGTTGTATTTTAATATATTAATTAACTACATAACTTATTTTATTATTTATTTTTGAATATAAATAATAATAAATATTTATTTAAGTACAAATATATAAATTTTATAAATTTAAATTATTGTTTTGCAAAGCTAAAACTTCAACTTTAAAACGGAGTAAAACAATAGAGAACTCTGAATTTGGAACAATAATAATGGAGATATTCATTCTAAAATTGAGAATAGAGTGGGTTGGAGACATTTTTACTCCAGCTGAAAATGGAGTCCGGTCTGGTCGTAGCACCCGTCTCCAATTAGTCTTCTCATCGGTTTAATTAAAAGGTTTTATTTAGTCACAAAATCTTCCAAAACATGAGAATTCAAGTAAAAGACTTGTCTTATTCATAGCAACAACTAATTCCCTTCAACATTTTTCTTGTTTCTCAATTTTTATAAAATAATAATTGTAAGGCTCAGAAATAGATAAGAAGACAGAGAAGGTTAACCACTCCATTATCTATTCCTCTTTTCTAACCTCACAAAAACAATATCTTCCATTTCTCATTTCAACTTCAAAGCTTCTAAACAAATCTTGAAACTGAAAAACCTACAATGTCGGCAGAAATTCGAGAACACAATCTCACTGACCCTAAACCTTCTCCTCCACCGCAACCGCCACGAAAACGCGGTATCATCAGCCGCAAAAGACAGCTCGTGTTTCTCTCCCTCATGATCTTTCTGGCAGCAAAAAGACTTGTTGGAATTGGAGAAGTAGTGTTTGTTATATTATCTTATATCTATCTGTATGAGTTTCTCTCCAGATATGCCTTCCCTCGCAAGCAAAACGAACAGAAGAAGAGACTCTCAAACCCTAAAAACAAACTCTTTCAAGCTTACTTCCTCGCCACGGCCATTATAGGTTACCAATCTTTTTCTCATCTGATTTTTTTAGATATGTTTTTTTATTCATTATAAATAATAAAAACTTTCTTTTAGGTCTACTCTTCCCTATTTGCTACATCGGAGACGGTATATTCCGGGGAGATATTCACGGTGCTGGAGCCGCTGCACCACATCTATTTCTCCTCTCCGGTCAAGCTTTCACAGAACCAATTGGTTTCTCCGACAAGTTTTCGACGCCAATTGGTATTCTCGGACCGGTCTTCTACAACGCTCGCCGGATATTCGCACTTTTGGATTGGGTAAAAGCTGAATTCTCCGATACTCAACGTCCTGGTGGTTCGGTGAGATTGTACGGAGGAAGAACAATTGCGTCGGTTAACACAGTGATGTGGTTTTATAATTTGTTTGGTTTATTGTTGCCTGTATTTCTTCCTCGGTCTTGTGAGATTTACTTCTCCTCCGGAGATAACAAAGGAGATTGATTTGTATTGTCTCTCATTTTAGAATCTCGATGGCTCTTAAGTTTTTGGTTTTTAGTGATTTTGTGTTTGTTTTTCCTGACTCGAAGAAATAACAAAATACATAATTAGCTCTTAAATAAAATAATATTGGCTCGAAAAAAAAAGGTGATGTAAGCTGTGACAAAATGTAAAGAGTTTAAACTTTGATACTATTTCACACTGTCGTTGAAATACTCAAATCTCACGAGAGAAGTATGTCACGACACATATTTAGTTTGAGTATTGAAACCACAAATTAAGTTTACATAATAACGCAATACACATTCATTCAATTAACTAACAAGTATGTTTCCCTCAATCTCTAGAAAGCTTCACATATATTTTCATATATCCATCTGTTGTGATCACAAGATTCTTCAGAACTCCCCAAGCTCTTTTTTCAGTAAACCCTTAACCTGTCAATGCAGAAGTTTGTCATTACACTTAAACTTACTTAAATTAATACATTAAACAATTCTGCTATTATCTGATGTTTGACTTTTGTTTAATGGTGGACCCTTGACTTTGGATATTAAGATGATATCTTGAAATATTTGATTACCAATTTCTGACGCAAAAGGGATAAAAGAAGATAAACTGAAGGACTCGAAGATTATAAGCTAACCTGTTTTTCTGAGAGCCCAATATCTTTCAAGTCATTAAGCTGCAATGGAAAATAGAAAAAGAGCTTACATACAACTCAAATGAACCTTTAACTTAACATTGAAAAATTTATACCACAATTTCGATGCTTTGTCCAACGATACAAAATCGCAACTTCCTATTTATACAGCTAAAACTTACCGTCTTAAATGGTTCAGGAGATTCTTCGCGGAGCTCAACTATATAGGTAGCTCTCTTTTCGCCAATACCCTGTCATTCAACAATAGAGACCATAAATAACTAAGAGTTAAATACTAAAACGTAACCAAGATTTAAAAGTTACTGATGAACTAAGTCATCTCACCTTTAGCCTCTTTAGATCTTCCCTGTATATGCCACAAAAGAAGAGAAAATTCTAGTTTAGTTAACATTTTCATCACAACAATAAATACAGGAGTGCTAAAATTTTAGTAACCCAAACAACCATGTAACTTCAACTGAATTATACCCGTTAACAATATATCATGATATGAAAGTTTCTGATACTCAAAGAAAAAGTTGGTTCATGTTGTGTTAAACCGATATATCTAAAATTTATCAAAGAAAAGAAACAACTTACTTTCCCGCTGTGTTTAAGAACTTGAGGTATTCTCCAACAGCAGAATTCTGCAACAATTCCCCAAAAACAACAATATATTATGTGAGTCTTTGACATTTTAAGCTACTCTCTGGTTTAATCTGAGTCCTTTTACCTTTAGTTTAGAGCTATTTGCACTAAATGTCTTCCAAGGACTGCAACCAATATTCGAAGGCATAGTTTTCTCTGGTGTTCTTAGCTCTGCGCTGAAACCAGCTTCTATAGTCATATCACTGTGTTCAGATACTTGTTCCAGTTGAGATTCAGTCAAGGCTGTTTGATATTTCTCAGCAACTGATAGTTGATTTGAGGTTTTGCATAAGGACTTCAATGTGTTTGATAGTTCTTGAAGTCGTATGCTAAGCGGTGGTGATGCAGTTTCATTGGCTAACAAGTTGTTGTTTTCTTTTTCTAGCTTTTCACCTGCAATAAAGAGAAAAACCATGAATTGAACAAAAGGTTTCGTTATATTACGTTCTTAGATTAATATCACAAGACTCACAACTTACCTTCATTAACCAGAGTCAAATCGTCCACATTGACTGAATTGTTGTCATCGCTCTCTACTACTTGTGCTGCCAATACAAAAAAAAAATTAAAAAAGAAGTTCATCTTTCCTTTACACCAGACACTTCTCTATCAACTATCCAGTCACACCTTTGTCTGTAGAAGTACCATCACAATGAGAGGCTCCTGAGAAGTTTTCAACATGTTTCGGGTGTGTCTCCTGAAAATTGATGAGGAAATGTCGATACTGTTGATATCCATATGTTGAAACAAAACAAAAACCTATATAAATACCTTATCTCTAGTGTCAACAACTTCTGAGCTTAAAATAGCACCGGTTGAATAGCACTAGAATTGAAAAAAAAAGCAAAGTTAGATATGCAGCTCAAACAGCTCTGATTCTTGAAATGGAATTCAGCATTAATGTTATTATCAAATATCACCTCTTCTATCAAAGATTGAGAGTTCGTAACAGTAAATGAAGAACAGACTTCCTGCATTAAAGAACAAAAGACTTCGTAAGTAATGTCTCATAATAGTATAACGATGCATTTCCATTCTGTTTAAGCTAAAGGATTTACATCATCAGTTGAGGAGGCCTGAACGCTCAAGACAATCTCTGAAGTGGAAATTTCCTGCGTCAAACATAAGAGTCATTCGATGTGAGAAAGGAAATTGAATAGCACTACTCTAAAATCCAAAATGAAGAAGCTTTACCTTTTTGGCTGTCACCCTTTCTCTGCCTTCAAGCTGCAAAACCCAAAACAAGTCTGACTACACTATTTGATTATTCAATAAGATAAGAGCAAAAGATAAATTACCTTATTAGTTTTATTTTTACATTTCACCGAACCATTTCCTTCACTGAACAGTTTCCTTCATTCATTGAAAAAAAATCATCATTATTTACTGAACAACGGAGCAGATGCACGTGTATAGCAAGGATACTGAGGCTTAGAGGTAATATTAAGCTGGTTCTTAATTCCTACCTTCCTTTTATTGCAGAAGCAGCAGTGTTGAGCTGAGTCTTTTTGGCTGTCACATTTCCACGTAGCCCAGTCTGTTTTTTAGTAGTGGTAGATGCAGCCAAAGGTGTCTGTCTTTTTTGAGCAGCAGAGGATAATGAAGCAGATCTTGCAGAACCCTCGATCTTCTTCTTAGTAAGACTAGTCATGGCCCGGTTACAGCCAAGACAGATCCGTGATGCTAAGTTTAGCATGTAAAATGAATCTTGATTAAACTCCCGGGGCTGCAACAAGAAACTAGATGGTTAGTATCGCCTTCAATTACGTCCAGTGAAATATAAAACAAATCAAGTCAACAGCCATAAATCTAACTACCAAGCAAGTGATCAGCAATGATTTGTTGCATCCTTGTAAACAATCTTTTAGCATGCGAGTGATTTTACTCTCCCGATAAGGCACATGAGATTCATTTGCGTTCAGAGCATACATTACATTCTGTAAAGCATATATAGACTTATTTATTCTGGCAATCTCTAGAGGAGCTAGATCACTGTTTTGTTTCCTGGAGTCCTCATAACCTGTCAGAGGAAGAAAACACCAATCACCAGCTAAAATAAGATTGCACATAGAAAAGATAATTAGAATGTGATATAAAACACTCAACCTGCCATATCAATAAAGTTCATCCTCCCAACAGAGCCTGAGTTAATATTGTCTGTGGTAACATGTATCATCACACCTTTATGGCTCCTAAGCGATAGCTTCTGGGTTTTCTTTAGACCAAAATACAAGTTTTGGAAATCTGAGAGTGACTTCACAAGTACCTGAAAGCAAAAACTTAGAATTATTAGTGATTGTACACCAAATACGCATGATGTTTTAAGACTTAATGCTCAAGAACACGAAATAACTTGCCTGGGAAAGCCCTTTTAGCTGAATTTTCCCTTGCACATCTTCCAGAACTGAAACTACCCGTTTTTCTTGGTCTAAGAGGTCATACACGGTTTCTTGAGAAACCTCATAAAGTGATACAGAAATTGAGGCTTTCCTCTCCTCAGCCATGGATAGCATCTCAGACATTGTAAGGATAGTTAAACCAAGTTCTTTCTCATTCCCCTAAAAACCATGTCATAGATAACTCCATTAGCATTTTGATATACACTAATAACCTGGAGATATGTAAATTTCAGGGATCATTGCTTTCAATACCTGGATAAGATGTGTTTTTCCGCTACTTCTTGCTCCGTGAGCAATTACGGTAGCATCCTTACCCTCAAAGACACTAGAGATTAGAGGGTTTATCTCCTTTGTGTAAACCAAACCTATGGTGTCATTTTCTTCGTAGCAATAGTCTAATTTATAAGAGTCTTTGGAACTGCAGATAATCCAGATAAAACAAAGGTCAGGTTGCTCATCCATTACAGACTGAGAAAGAAACTCCGTGACATATTTTTGTAATGTTCATGTTTCCATCAGTAATTAATTGCATAAATTCATGCCAAATCTCCTTCAAATTTTGAGCAAAGACCAATACATTTTAAAAAGCTAAGAGAAAACAGATTAATTTGGAGAAAGTTTGGAATTTGAAGTTAAAATATAGTCCAAATCTCCAAAATGTAAAAATTTGCACGAATTATAATCCAAATTAGAATCAGAGAGGAAAAAAGATACATGCAGATATATGAAAAAGAGACTTACCCAGAAAATTGAGCTCCCCACGATATTGAAACGGTATCAGAACTTTCTCCAGTTCCCTTATGAACCACTATTGCTCTTGTTGACGCTGGATCCGTCGAGGGTCGAACCCTAGCCACTACCCGGACCACTTTCTGTCCATTGCTAGTGGATTTGGTCTCCATAATCTCAAATCCAAAAATTCAGTTTCTCCCTAGTTTTTATCACCGGATCGAAACAAAACACAAGGAAACTCTCTAACAAAGGGAAGAAATCGTTTAAATTAGAAATTTTTGTTTGCTTTATCTTACTGTTTTGAATTAGATATTGGGTGATAAAAGAGAGAAATTGCCGTTAAGTAAACAAAAAAATTCAAATTCTCGTCGTCTTGGCTCCTTCGATGTGGGTCCAACGGCTAACGTTACTTGCTATGAGGTGTATGTAAGAAGCCTGCTTATCGGGTCAAATTCACGTTATCACCATTTAATTGAAGACCGGCCCAAATATATTACAAAGCCCATTATTAAACAACTACTGTATTTAAGCCCAATAACTTTCGTGATTTTAAATTGTGATCGGCCCATATAATTTATGAAGCTGTGACTGTGATAGAATTCGACAAACCCTAGTGAGTCATCATTTCCTTTTTCTTCTCCCTTTGGTGCGTCTTTGATTGCCATTTTCGTTGTTATTAATCTTGTGAGTTCACGATATTCATTCTCCAGTACGAATACCAGTAGGCTTTTTGTATTGCTTTGGATTTTGCAATTTTCTGGTTATTCTTATTGTTTGATTGGTGTTTTGTGTTTCGTACTCATTTGGTTGCTTGATGCAAATTGTGGAATGTAAATTCGCCTTATTGATTTCTTAATTAGTATCAAAACCTATGGAAAATTCACTTGTTGTGTGTGTAGCTAAAGTGCATATATACGGACCTGCTCTCATGTTTGTAATTTGTCTTTTGTAGCTTAAGGTAAGAAATGAAGCACAACAATGTGATCCCGAGCTCGCACTTTCGGAAGCATTGGCAGAACTATGTGAAGACATGGTTCAACCAACCTGCAAGGAAAACTAGGAGAAGAGTTGGTTAGTAAAGTCTTTAATGTGCTACTCAAGTTTAACTATGGAATTAAGTGTCTAAGTACTTATATCTCGTTTTGGTGATGTGTTATCTCAGCAAGACAAAAGAAGGCAGTGAAGATCTTCCCTCGTCCTACATCTGGTCCACTCCGTCCTGTTGTGCATGGCCAGACTCTTAAGTACAACATGAAAGTTAGAGCTGGAAAAGGATTCACTCTGGAAGAGCTTAAGGTCTGGATTCTCAAATAGTACTCTCTTAAGTGTTCTCTGTGCGTTTCTGTTCTTCTTATGGATGTAAAGAATAAAGGTGGAAAACCAATAGATCATTGTTGTTATCTCCGGGTTTGATCAATCAGGCTGCTGGTATCCCGAAGAAATTGGCTCCAACAATCGGAATTTCTGTAGATCACCGTCGCAAAAACCGTTCCTTGGAGGGTCTTCAATCCAATGTTCAAAGGTTGAAGACTTACAAGGCGAAGTTGGTTGTGTTCCCTCGCAGATCCCGTAAAGTCAAGGTATTATCCATTCTTAGATAGAGTAGTAGTAGTACTATATTGAGAAAGATAATATCTTGATTACTGAATTTGGCGACACTTTGTTGGTGGCAGGCTGGTGATTCTACTCCAGAGGAGCTTGCTAGTGCAACCCAAGTACAAGGAGATTACATGCCTATTGTTAGCGAGAAGGCTCCAGTGGAACTTGTGAAGTTGACTGCTGACATGAAGGCATTCAAGGCTTACGACAAGATCCGTCTTGAGCGTACAAACAAACGTCATGCTGGTGCCAGAGCCAAGAGAGCCGCCGAGGCTGAGAAAGAAGAGAAGAAGTAAAAGAATTTGCTTTAGAGTTTATACTCATTGTTGAGTTCTTCTTCTTGATCTGGATTTTGTGCTAGACTATGTTTTGTTTGGGTGCGGTTTATCAATTAATACTTACATCTCGAGTTTTGCTGGTATTTGGATTTTCTAGTTTTGTGGAAGAAATTATAACACTTGAACTATTGATAAAAAGTCTATTTGGATTGAATAGTGCCTAGCACCAAGGCAATTTATAACATATTGCATTGCAGTGTAAAGTCTTAGTTACCACATAATAAAGATGTATTCCCAAAGTGAAAACAGAGCCCGATTAACAGCTATGCTGGTTTTATGCAGATTTTTGGAATGTCTTCTAATAATATATGCGTAAGAAAATTACATAATGATTTCGTAAAATTCGTAGGGGCTTTGCGGTTTTGTTGATCAATTTGAGGCATATCTATTATTCATAATGCAAGCAAATGTTTGGTCAATTTCAAAGTAGGTAAGGAGTAAAATTTATAACCAAACCAAAAGAGAAGCAAAATAACTGAAGAAAAACGAGTAACGAATACATGCGAATATGTTATAAATCAAACTTGGTAATTAGGATATCCCTTTTAAATAGTATTGGTTTCCGGATATGACTTGAGATCAGTTCCATGACTCATCTGAACTCCTGCCACTTGACCTAATATAAGAATAAATTCATTAGAGACATCATTCCAAATCGTTACCAGACCCATCTTGGAATTCCAAATTTGCATATGACTAAGCAGAAATGTTGTTGACATTGGCTGCGGTTAAAGCCCTTAGCCTCTGGATACAGAATAAACAAATTCCATTGGGACACCAAAAATCACTACCAAGAAACAATCAGATCTTGGTGGTCATTCTCGACAGTTAATAAGACAGTCCAAAAATATACTCGCTATGTTTCTTTTTAGTTGATGTTCTAAATATTTATTCTATTTGTAGTGTTTTTATGGAACGGCATTTATACGGAATTTGACCGCGTATATTTTGTCTGAAACGGTTGAAATACCGACTGAAAATTCCAGACGATTCCCTACAAAAACAGACAGTAATGGATGTTGGTCGCAATCCGTTGAGAATGCATGTACGGGCACAATAATGCATTTCTGTCTAGATTCATCTGGAATCCCCCTATCTCAATAATGCATTCCGTTTGTTTATGTCTGGATCTGGAATTCCCCCTATCTCAACAACAAGAACACAGAACCCCAATCATTCTATCTCATATTTCAATCTCATTTCTCTTGTTCTCTTCATCTTTCTCTCACATATTCGAAAACATGGCTGATTCTAACTACTTCCGATCTTGGATGGACAACCCACCTCATGATCCATTGACTGGACGTTTGATAACTGATTATGCAAATGGAGTGTTGGAGTTTATGACGCTTGCAGAAAATCTTCCGGTAACTCTAGAAACCAAAAAACTGTATTGTCCTTGTCTAAATTGTGGGAATCGTAGAAATAAGAGTGTAGGAGAAGTATGGAATCATCTGTTTAGATACGGATTTAAGCGTGGTTATAAAATTTGGTATATGCATGGTGAAAGAGAGGAAACACTTATGAATGTAGAAGATGGAGTTGATAGGTCAGGACGGGTAGATGATCATTTATGTATTGATGAGACAGTCGTAATAGAACACGATTCTGTTGGACACACTACCAGTGAAAAGAATGAAGAAGCCGCCAATAGTATCAACAACAGAGACCATGTTGCCTGAATCACCTCCGTACCCTTGTGGTTCGCACTCCACACCTATCATTCCTCGTCAATCTATGGATTCATCGTAGGATTCTATCTGTTTGTCCCAACTGGGTGACGATCCACATTGTCCTGAGAATTCCATACTTATATGTTTATATATCAACCTTTTTTTTCGTAAATAAAATATTAAATGTGGATGGATGAGATTGTTACCATTGATTGATATAACCAAAACTGCCAAAGAAAAAATGAAGAAAATAAGGAGACCGTCAGGAGACATGGCTATTCGAGGCAATCAAGCTGATAAAGTGAGACTTGTTTTGATGTTGATTATTGAATGTATGTGTTGTTTGCAAATCAGTGGTATTTATACGACCTGCAACATTGTATTTAAATGTCTTTTCAACACATATATGTGGATCATGGCATTCCAACAACAATAACAAAAGGTATATATTTTACTGATTCAAAATTGAGGGAAATTCATATTGTAGTCAATTTGTTATATCAAACTAGTTACTCTAATTTAAAATATATGATGTTGTTTTAGAAAAGTAAGTTTATGAAGCATAAAGATTTGTCATGCATTCACGTATCTAAATGTTTGTTGATTTCTGAATTAGAATATGCAAGTAGGTCTTGGAAATAGTTTACTTTTGGAAAGGATGAGTCAAGCCAACCAATAACAGTCTATATGCTATCAGTAAGCTTAAACCAATTACAAGTTGGGTTTGTTGCATTTTGCCTATCATATTATGTTGATTGTTCAATTTTGAGGAGTCCATGTCAATGCTGAGTACAAAAATTTGCAATTTGATTGGGAAAAATAGCAATTTTCTTCACTCCGCTTAATCGGTAAGTAAAAATTGCATTCGAATTTAGTTGTATTCTAACATTCAAACGTTATTCAGATTTGCAGTGCTTTGTGCCTAATACCAAGGTACATTATGTTTGCATTGGGGTGTAAAGTATTAGTGATCACATAACAAAGATTACACAATGATACAATTTGAAATAGTGATCATCAATGACCAATAGTGTAAATGTAATGGTCAATTCCATTATTTTCTTTTTTTATTATTGTTAAACAAAATACAAAATTTTTTAAAAGATCTTCTTACTTAGGTCTTGAATCTCTGTGTGATCTTCCCAACTCCATCTCTGCAATCCTCAGCCATTCTCTTCATCTTATCGCTCACCTGAGCTGTCCCTTTCCCAACTTCCTCAGCTGCTCCTTGTGCCCTAACAATGGCTGCCTCTCTCATTTCCCCAGCTCTCTTGCCTAAGTTCTCTGTGTATTCCTTCAAAACCGTAATCCATATACGTATTTTCTCCATTACAACGAAGATCACTTCCTGGGATCTTCCTTTCACCGATGCTGCCATATCCTTCAGCTTATTCATTAGTGTTTGGCCTCTCACCTCAGTTTCCTCAACCGAGGATTGCTCCACACCATTTAGTAATACGCTTTGTTCTGTTTCTCCAATGCTCTTCTCTTGAAGGTCTTCATCAACAATAACTCTCAGTCCATTTGTTTCCCATTTCTTTCTAGCCTCTTCTAAGGCTCTTCCTTGTTCTCTAGCTCTCTTTGCTTCCTCCTCGGCCCATGATCTGAACAAACAACATATGATGAATCAGCCACTAGTGATACTTCTATAAACAGATCGAAAGGCTTACACTCATTGGTTAGATATTAAAATGCAGTGATATTCCGTCTTTAGCATTCTAAGCATAATGTAGCTCGGAGTGTAGAAGGAATACCTTGCCATGGATAGGGCTTTACGTTCAACTTCTAATTCATACTGCAACTTTGAAATCCGCTGGCTTTCTTCTTCAGCCTCTTTTCGAAGATTGGAAACCTTCTCTTTCTCGAAAGATATCTCTGCCTTGTTACTCATCAAATCCTCCAGTTTCTGTTCCGCTTCACGTCTTAACCTTGATAGCACCTCCATTTCTGACTCAACTGCAGCTCGTTCTTTCACCAACGCCAGATTCTCTTCCTCTCTCTTCTCCCTTAGCTGCTCCAACTCTGTTTTGACCATTTCCGCCATTTTCTCCACTGCTTCAATCTTTTCTCGTTCAATGGAAAGCTCTTTCTCGAAACTGGCATTGACATCCTTTTCAACCTCTGCAACGAGGGCATTATGCGCAGACACAGCTTTTTCAGCCATGGATTCTGCTTCGATACGTGCCAGTTCCTCACTAACGATGTCAGAAGCCTCACCACTTGAAAGAGCAATGGCAGCTTGCGCTTTGGTGACGGGTTTATGAGGCTGGAACAATCTTGTGCAGCCTGAAAAGGTATGTGCATTATGCTGTAAGATCATGATTGTGCAAGAAAACATATTGAGATGTAAAATCTGCGGATACCAAATGCAAGAGCAGCGATTCCTTGTTCCCCAGTAGATAAATCTGCAATAATGGCAGGCCATGCATCCAGAGTTATCTTGTCAATGTCAATGAAACCCGAGAGTTCATACAGCTTCTGCATGTTAAAAGTGAATTAATGATTATCTGATGTATTATGAAAGGTGAACAAAACCAAGGTCGATATGCAACCTTTTTATCAGCTTCTGGAAGCTGTCGTTTTTCCAAGGCCATTTTCCAGCTTATAAGATCCTGGCGTGAAACAAGGCTGCATTGGACAAGAAATAAGCCTAACCTTTTGAAATATGCTAAAGAAATGCAAAGATATTGTCAAAAGTACAAAATACTATAATATTCTAAACCAGAAAGAACAATGGTTTATTCCGTTTTGCTTCATGAGAATAGTGAAAAAATAGCGAGAAATTAAGTCAGTAAACATCAGTTGGGCGTTACTACCAATGGGGCTATACAAATGTAGAATCTATTTTTGACAAGCTATATAAGTTTCCACTTTCCAGTGACATAATTACCTTTCAGGGGAAAACAGGAATTTGCCTTCAACATCTTTAAGTAAATCATGGTTGGAAAGCTTGCTCGTAATAAGTCCTGCCTCTGCCAACCCTGTAAAGAGTAAGCAGAATTTAGCTTCACATGTTAAGTTCTTTTTGAGTAGAATCAAACTTCAGAGTTCGCTTTGACCTTGAATGGATGGAAAATCAGGGTCTTCGGGAGTAATATCATCAAAAGAAAGCTCAGTAACATTCTCTATATACATAGCAGGATACACTTTTGAAGTTGTGTGTCTGCATAGAGTTGAAGAAAAAGCATAAATGTATGAAATATAGTATTTAATACCAAATAAGAACACTTAAATCCCACCGGATATACTAACAAAGTAACAATATCACGAAAATATACCTTGATAACGCGCTGCTGGCAGAAACCAGCCACCTGGCATATTCTCTGCGAGTACATAGATCACTAGGTTGGGTGTCAGTTTCAATGACCTGAAAGATAAAATGAATTGAACTATGAGCCTCACGATTTACAAGTTCCGACCAAATCAAACCTCTACACCATCAACCAACATAGCGATGGTTTATACAACACTAAGAAAAATAATTACCTTCAGAACTTGCAGAGCTGCAAATGCTTGACTCTGGACCTGATCCGCAGCTGCAGGGACAAGAATCTTTCCAGGATTTACTTGAACAGATAAAGAAGGTGCAGGAATTCCTGTAGAAGAATATGTCTTTCCACCATTTGGTATATCCAACAGCGTTCCATTGTCACTGAGCTCATCTTGACTATCCATGTTTAGTTCATCTTTTGACCAATCTGTTGATTCTGGCACAGTATTTTCAAAAAGTTCATTTTCTTTCGTTGTATTTATGTCCAAGATTGATGAAACACTTCCCGCAGCCACATACTCAGGTGTTCCGCTACTCTCAGGAAGCTCCTCAGTTACAGTCACGAATGCTATTTCTGTGTCATTTAGCGGCACAGTGTGAGGATTCAAAGTCGAATCCGATTGTGAAGAAACCTCAGGCAGCTCGTCAATTACAGTCCCAGTGGATGCATAAGCATCAATGTCAGATAAAGAAGACAGAGAATCTTCCTTCTGACTGTTAACACGATCTTCTACATCAGATACAATGGTTGGTTCAGTGTCCTGAAGGCTATCTGGATCTTCGGAAGTTGGATTCTCTGTGCTGCCAAGATTACTACTTTCTAAACCTAGAGATTGAGATTCAGAAATTGTTTTCTCACTTTCTGCTATCTCAGGATCAGCTTGCACATTAATCACCAAATCTGCTTCCGGTGTATCTTGAGAGATCTTCTCGACAGCATGTGTTTCATCAGACATGCCAACATCAATTGACGTGGTCGCCGTACCAAGTAGTTTACTTTCACCAGACCCTTCATCACCTTGCTGAGCTATATCATTGTTTTCTATACTCCTATCCTCGTCCTTAAGATAAATTTCCTCACCGTTAGCTACCTTGATCTCATCACTAGAAGTGTCATCTGATGATGGAAGTATGCTCTCCTGCTGAGACGTCAAAGAATGCATTTCCTGTTTTGGTCCTGCGCTCAAAAGAAAGATTGCCTTATAAATCAGTACACAAAATTCCGACAGAAGCAGTTAAAGGAGCTTGAATAAACTTGTTTGATTATAATATAAGAGAGAAGAAAAGGTTTGCACTTACTGTGAGTATTACGCTTGCTAAAAGACGCTGATGCATAGCTTAGCCCAAGAACCAAGACGATTCCAGCCACTCCAGCCCCAACTACACCTGAAAGCAAACTACTTCCAGATTTTTATTAGTCCACCACAAAACCGGTGAACTAGAGCTTCCGAGAGAGGGATCAAAATGCTGAAGAGTTTTAAGAAAGCTCCATCTTAACATACAATTATGAGTAAGATGCACAGTCTAGACAACACCTTCCAATTAAAGGAGAGAAAAGAGGCGTAATGTTCATCAATTCGATCTAAAGATTATATGTACACCTCCATATGAAGACATTCGTGCTCAACACTCAAATGGCTCATAAAACTCCACTTGCAAAGAATTCAAACCATGTAGTATTCCAAGTGAACAAGCATTTTTAATGTGTAATCAGGAAGATTCCTCAGCTAACTATTAACATGTTCATATAGAACCTCGGAAATTCCGAATAACACTGAAATAAAATCAAACATTTCTTCCGCAAATATACCTTCCATCAAACTCTTCTTCTTAGCTCTGGAAGACTTCTTATCGTCGTTATCGGAATCGGCCCAGCCAGCCAGATCATCGGCTGGCGGTTTAGTCGAATCCGATCCACTGGAAGCCTCGACTTCAGGCTTCCGCGAAACATAGACAATTCGACCACGACCGGATTTATTAGCGAGCCGTGAAGGTCGTAAGTAAAAGGCGTAAGAATCCCGGCGAACGGCGGAGGTCAAAGCGAGACGGAGCTGGAGGGAGTTAGGAGTCCACGTGGCGGTCGCAGAAGCCATGGTTGAAGTAAAAAGGGAGAAGAAGATAAGAAGATGTGGGAGAGAATCGGTAGAGAAGAAGAAGAAGAAGAAGAAGAAGAAGAGAGAATAAAGGAGGAGGATTTAGAGTTTAAACAAGAATAATAGTATGTGTTTGGTTGGTCCTTAGTAGACAAATCGAAATGACTATCGGAGAAAGAGAGAACGGTGGACTGATGAGCCTCACACAAACACCACCAACCTAACCACCAAACTTTTACCATTTATTATGACTTTCGTTTTTTTCCCTGATCATGTTTTTTTTTAAGGAACTAATAATGGTTTTAAGACATAAAAAATTAAATGCCACGTCAGCTCAAACTAAGACAAAGTGACTTAACAAGCCTTGAATGGATGCAGAAAATTTTGTAACAGTTAAAAGTGTTTACAATAAGAGCCAAGCAGCATGATTTTGTAAAATCTCATCAGAGGAGGTAAAATTGAGAATAGAGATAATCCCTGATTTTATAATAGTCTTCACATAAAGGTCCTTCGATCAAAATTTGCTGCGGACCTGATGCTCCTCCCTATAAGAACCACCAAAAAAACATTTAACTTATAAGCGCCATTGTGTGAGCAGAAACAATTGGAAGTGCAGTATGAGATTTCTTATTTTACCTTTTGACCAGTCGGACCGACCTTTCGTAGAGTGACATACTCACCACAACGTAAAGCTCCCCCACCTGCAAATTCTACCTGAACACCCTTGCTTGATAGAAACTGCTTGAAGTCTGCAATTTTCAGATCACCCACTAGAACTGATTTGTGTGGCAAAGCAGCATTTGTCATCGGTAGTAGAGACCTCATGTCGTTCTCTGTCTTCCCTACTTCAGAATCCACCCAAGCTACTTCCGAATCTCCTAGCTGATATTATTTTCTTCATATTACTAAAGAGGCATTTGATGAAAACCCGGCAAAACATGGAAAATTAAAGCTACCTTCTTGAAGATCACATTGCTCATCAACTTTTCAGAAAGTTGGACCTGTATACAAAGTTAAGACAATCACAACTCAAAACCCATGTATTTAAAAGGATCTTCCTAATAACTTTGAGATCTCTACCTTGTAAGCACATAAATCAGAAGTCACATCCACGGTTTCCTCTATTTGAGGTGCGTACACATGTGGACATATGTTGTTCAAGCAGTGTTGTTTCAAATGCTCGGTAGCCTCAGCTATTGCATGCACCAAAACCTTCAAATGATATAGAACTACATCACCTCAAGTTTGTTGTATATATAAAAGACAAGATAGAAGGTATCGTAACGTACAAGTTTAAGCGGAGAAACGTGCGCAATCATTGACTTGATTGAGCGCCCATCTGACCGACCTTCATAGTCCATTTTAACAAGTGAACAACTAACAGTTACCTGTGCAAAAGCATAAGAACAAACTAAATCATCAGACGATGATAGAGTAGCTCTCTGCAGATCATCAGACGAATATCTATTTGACAGGCACAACGCAATTTCATGAGAATTCCCATCTCTAAAGATTGTCCCTGTCCCTATAAGCAATCTATAATAATTATATTCAGAGTTTCTAGAAGGGAGAACGAATGAGAGGGTTAGTTTTGAGATACCAATGTATTGCTCTCTAGAAAGTTAGGGAGCTCTTCTGTAGTTTGTATTACTTACAATGAGCTCATTGGAAATGACTTTTGAAGGTCTTGTATCAAGCATGAGACTAGCAGTTGCCTCATCTAGCCTTCCATCCACATCACCTCCGGTCTGAAATGGAATTTATTACAAATTTGATGAGCAAAACACGACTCTAAACAGAATACTCCTAAAGCTGATATTTTAAAAAGTTGGTTTAGAAACAGAATTTTGAGGACAATACATATATTTATGCAATCCACACCAACCATAACATAGAGAACCCTACCAGTAAGCAATCAGTTGTAAAAGAGAAAATAAAGATGCAACTGTAGAACCAGTGCACTCAATCGCACAATTTACGGCAAAAGATTCCCTATTTGTTCCTAATTCCTCAGTGCATATCATGCAGAATTCTTACATCAATTTTCTTCTCAATACAAGAAAAATTAATGTAAGGAACAACTATGCAAACAACATCATGAAACAAGAGGTCTAGTTGGTCGCAAATATAACAAGAGCTAAATAAAGACCAGAAATACAAGAAACGTACATGCATTGCTCCTCGGTCCATGTCTGCATCCTTGATCACATAGTCATCTGGATTAATAACCTCCCCAAAGTCGCTCCATTCAGATGTGTTATCATAGAATGGAAACATTGGAGCTACGCTGCTGGATGGGGGAACAAATCCATCAATCAATATATCTTTATATGCAGGCCCGTGAGAACCAACAACTGCAAATATGGTCAGAAATGTGGAAGATCAATTGCAGACCACTACATATTTAATCCCTCATCCAGAAACAATGATTATAGGAAGTCAAATTGACTTAATACATATTGTGGGACACTGGAAAACTAAAACAAATTTACCCAGAAACTTATCATAAGACAATTAAAATGTAGCTTCTACCTCACACTGAGATAACCACTACAAATGCCTTCTTAGCCAAACTAATCAATACAATACAGAGAGTGCCATACGCAAATGCCTTATACACTTCAATTTGAAATTACATGAAAGATACAGGACACAGAATATTCAAAGCTACTAAAATGTCTTATAATATACGACAAACTTACCATCGTGTGTAGTTTTGGTGTCTATGACCATAGGTTCACTTGAATTATCATCAGATCCATGGGAAGCTTTTGTTTCCACCTCTTTGACGAGGCTAGCTCGCAAAGCTTCTTCCCTTTTCAGTCTGTTCTGCTCTTCTTCATATGCAATCAACTCTTCCCCAGCCAAAGGAACCCTCTTAGACATCGTGACTTTAACAAATTTGGGAGGCGGGGCTGACTGAAGCATGCGAGCTAAAGTGCCAAACTGCAAACCGACACAACAACAAATAATCAAGCAATCATCATTTTATTTTTATGTGATTGTTACAACAGATCTTGGATACTTTAAAATTTTAGATCACGTGAACTGTGGATGGCCACACGGAAAGAATAATCGCCATTGCAACTAAGGAACACGACCACCGGCTGAGGCCACGAGTACCTTTTATATCATAATTCCACAACCACTTAACTAGCACTAGCTTGCTAGTACTACTGAAACTACCATAGGTCTTTACAGCAATGCTTACGTTTAGTTCCTTAACAAATAAGGGTTCTAAAACACACCTGGCCTGTTTCTGTGAAGAGGACTAAATTTCTGGGATCATTCGCCCACTCCACGAAAATATCACGAGCAAAACCAGCTTCAAGACTTCCCATGGATGCAAGTACAACCTACGACAGGGAAGTTTGGTCACTACAACATACAATCAGTAAAATATAGTTCTATTACTAGCTGAGAAGGAAGAGAATAAAATATAAAATCCACCATTATCTACATACTATCAAACATCAATGAGTTACTGATAAACCAACCTTTGGACCAGGTGGAGCATTATCCAGGTCAGTCTTGCTTATCAAGAAATTGACATGCCTGCACATGTTTAATTTTACGTTTAATGTCTTCAATTGTATACAAACAACGGCACAAGTAAGACATTATTGTAAGACAAAATACCTCAATAGAAAGGCATTATCACGTGAAGTCTCAAAGGACTTTGAGATGGAGTCACTCATCCACTCGAGGAAACTCTTTACATAGTCAATAGTGCTAGATGACACATAGGTGAGAAAGTAGATAGGAAAGCTGAAAGCTCTTTGTGACCAGTGCTGCAGTTTCATCAAAATTCAATGCAGCTCTCTTTGCGAACATAATACATTCAAAGTAGCTCTCTTACCTGCTCAAGTATCAGAAGGAGTTCCAGGACTCGACCTGCAGTGTCTACTGGCAATAGAACATTGCCCCCAACTTCGAGATGTTTTGAAATAGTATCTGATTCATAGATATGGACACGCCCAAGTGTTTCTGGCAGTTAGAAGGGGGCTTGTTTTCAATCATTAAGATATATAATACATATTGAGCTACAAGTCAACCTAGAAATTCTTTGTCCCTTTGCTGTCTTGCGGTTTGATTGGTATAAAGAGCATGATATGCATCGGTTATCAGAACAGCAGGTCGAACAAAAGACTGTAAAACAGTTCCATTTAAATGCCTGAATTAAGATGTACAATTCATTATCACGATTCTGCTTCTTCAATTTCTCTTATGAAAACATTGAACTCCAAATCAGGTGAAAGCTGAACATGTATACCTTTCTTTCCGATGATTGTAGTCAACAGCATATATAACGTCCTCCCCGTCCTTTGTTATCTTCCAGATGCTACCTCCCAGCATATGTCCAGCAACATGAGGAGCAATTACAATACCCTCTCCTTTTCCTAATAGGTCAAAGATAAAAATTGTGAGGCGTCCTCATAATCTTTGAAGTCATCACTTAGGTGTTCAACAACCAAATGCGCAATGTTTATCAGTGAACTTATTCTCAATATGCGATTTATATATAACGCAAATGAAACTTCCTAGAGATAAGTGTAAGTTCTTTCTGAATCACTAAAATCACATACCCGCTAGATGATAATTCTGGGAGTAAGTCAATCTGATGACATTCTGGAAAGCAGAATCAATATCATCAAGTGTAAACAGATCGAAGTCGGAGACTTGCTGCAACAGTAAGATCATCGTATCAGCACAAATGTGAAAAAAACAACGCTAAATTAAAAAAACGACACAATGCAGAATGTTTTGGTTATTTCAATTTCACCTTTCTGGATAAATACTGATCGTACATAGTGAGGAGACCTAATCTATGAACAGGCTCGGTGGCATAAACAGGAGCAGAGAGTCCAAGTTGCTTCATGGCATAAGGAAGAGCACCAAGGTGTAGCGTATCTGGATGAGAAAGCAAAACTGCATCTATAGTAGAAGCAACCCTGTAACCAGAAAAATCAGAAAACCAGAATTTGTTGTAAATAAATACGAATTGGTGATTTCAATAACAGAGACAATAAGGAGAGAAACCTGGAGAGAGGTTCGAGGAGAGATGGATCAAAGAGGTCGTTCCAACCACAGTCAAGGAGGAAATTGAAGCCATCAACGGAGACCAAATAGGAAAGAGGATTCTCGTTGTAAACTCCACACAGTGGAGTAACCTGCACCGAAGTACCCATTTTTCACATTCGCCGATATAAACCCTAATTTCTCCGATAAAGCTCAAGCCACCGTGAAGACTGACAAGGGTTTTAATCACTCCCAGTATGACGGGGAAAAAAATGCGTCCCGGTACATTTTAATTACTGGAAAAATGTCAATTTAAGATTGAAATTTTGAACTTAAATTTGTTTCTTTCAAGAAAACATTTTAAACAGAAGATTTTGAGTTTGTTCTTGAAAAAAAGACAAAATTAAGCTAAGAGATTCTTCAAAAGAAGATAAAAACTTAATCGAACTTTTAAAAATTAATGTGGCTTTCGAATTTAGAAAAAAAATTTATTTGGATTTTCCGTCGGAGTTCAATTGGCTTAGTCAATTTAAAATTGAGAGTTTAATTAAAAATCAACGAAAACTTTGTTGTTTAATAAATTATTGGCGGAGTTCAGTGTTCAATTTTACCTTTTTGGTAAGTTCCGTATTAAATTGACATTTTTTCACTTTTAATTACCAGCAAAAATAAATCATTTTAAATAATTTTTTTATTCAAAATTATTCATTTTTACAGTTTTTTCTTTCTTTTTGATAAAATTTTCTTTCTTTTAACCATTGACTACAATTTAATTCTTCTCTTTAATTTTCACCATCACATATGAAAGTTATTAACTTTTTCTATCCATCTATTCTTATTAATATTGAGGTCCATTTCTCTCAACAATCTCTATTTGTAAATAATTACAAAATATATAAATAAAAATTATTTTTAGTCCTTCATTCTTTTATGTATTGCTGTTTTTTCCAAAAACCCACAACCAGATTTTTAACCATTTTTGATTTTTCTAAAAAATTTAGAAAGTGGAAACTACTCCACGTTTCTGGTATGGTAAATATGTTTGAAATTAAAAAAAAACCGACAACAAATTCCCATTTATCCATGTTAATTTTCCCACTCTCACCTTCAATTTCCCTTTTGTAATTTTACCAATATGCTTATCTAAAATTATTTTTGTCGTAATTTTCAATCTCTCACTATCTTTCTCCAAAAAAAAAATGGTGAATGGTTTGATCGGAAGGTTAGTTGGAACGAAGTCATCGAGATTAACATCAGCGGTGAAATTGATTCCGGCAAGATGGAACATTTCGGGAACAAAAACAGAATTAAAAGCTTCGGCTACTGGCGGCGGAAAAATATTAAAATTTAAAACTTTTCAAACCTACACATGGAATTGCGATGTAAGGGGCACCAGAGATATGTTGTTCCGGTTCACCAACTCGCTTCAATCTGACAGACTCCGAGAAGATAGTGGACCATTTACGCTCCAGAGATACAGGCGTGGTTGCCTGAGAGTTCTCCGTCGGCGAGGAGCCCTGGGAGAAAACTGCTTCCACAACAGAGAGTTTCGAGTTTTCTGGAGAGCCATATTCGTTTATCGGGAAAACTACTTTGTCCTGAGCAGAGACCTCGAAGGCTCTGAGATGCGACACACCTAGTAGGCAAGAGATTAGCACAATCATCACTGACAAAAGAGAATTGAGCTTCAAAAACTCGAAATTTAGCTGCTTGAATGGCAGTTAAGACACGGGAAAATTTCGCAAGAGAGAATGGGGCTTTCTTCTTTGCTTTCTTTGCTTTCTACAATATCTAAATTACATTTCAACTTAAAAAAATTGTTTTGTCCTGCATGATATCGTGTGAAGATAAGAAAATTTGAGTTATAATAAGTTCACAATTTTTTTATATACGTGTAGACACCAAATTTGAATTCTAATGTTTATCTTTCTTTATAGAAATACACAAAACCATACTTTACTACGCTTTTCAAATTCAGAACAACGTCAATTTTTAAAAAAATGATGTATAGTCTCACACAAAAATTGGAACCATAATATGTAATAAATGCAACAAATAGGAAACACGTTGCCCGTTAGTATTGTATCAAATAGTCCTGAACAAATAAGTTCGTGAAAAACTGAATTTGCTGAATCACATTTGAAAGCCGAAAGAAGTATTTGAGCATATTCTTGTCATAAGAATAACCTTAGTAATCCCAATAATCAATTATATCGGTGAATATCGATAGCTTCAATACAAAGAAAAGATAATTCATCATGCGTTTGGAGGAGGAGGACCGTTAGGACCAAACCAAACTCATGATGACTATGGCTAACAACCATAACTAACGTGTATTGAACAAAAATTCTTTAAACAATTTCATAGTCTGTGTCTGCTTTTTTTTTTCTTGTGTCTAAAGAGAAATTTAAGAAGATTCGGTGAACCAAAAGCAAAAGACACCTAACAAAGGTTGATTCTCTCGACTCTAATCCATCAGCTGGTGTGGTGACCTACCCATCTCCATCTTCATACTTCAAACTTATTTTTATTACTTATATAAGAAAATGAAATCGATCTTCATTTTAATTTTGTTTGTCCCCATTTAAGTCTGATGTTGTCTTGTCTACACGTGATTAATCTTACCTCATGTTTGGAACTCAGAAGTCTGTTTCTGTTTATGAATCTCATTGGACTTCGATCTCAACACATAACTTAACAAAACCAGAAAAATAAAATAAATGACCAGATCACAATAGACATACGGAAAAAGGTAAAAATTCACTAAATAAAATAGAAATTCTGATCGTTGAAGTGAAATGAGATCTTTCTGTCCCATGTATTTAAAGGTGAAAGATTCTTATTTATTAATATTCTCTAATGAAGAAAAATATCATGTAGACTTTATCTTTAGTTTTTAAAAAAACAATTAATGAAAATAGTAACAAATGAACATAAAAAGCAAAATATTTACTTTTTTGGTCAGGTTTGTCTCTCTTTACACAGAAAATTAACTTAGTCTTGCCATGTGAACAAGTATATGAATACACATGCATCTATTATCTATATATAATGAATATTTATTTGTTAGAAACTTAGAGATAAGAGAATTGAACCAAAGAAAATCAAACTCAAAGATTACAAAAGCTTCTCTTTGTGCCTACTAAAATCATAAATCTCTCTCTTTCGTTAACCTCATGCCCACTTGTCTTCTCCTTTCCCTTTCATCTCCAAATTAATTACTTTCCTTAATATCTCTCGATATTATCTATATATATACAAACATTTCCATTTTCTCTCATTATTCCCCAATTCAATTAATTCATTCTTTGATACGTAATAAATAGCTATCTATTCCAAACGACACCGTTTACATTGCTCGTCTCCTTCGTTCACCAAAGAAGCGTCCAAAACATAAACAATGAAGACAACGACGCGACTTCTAACGGCGGCGATAGCTCTTTTAGTCCACGTGGCTTTTTCTCCGCCGCTGGTTTCCGGTTACTTAAGTCGGAGCGTCGACATGACACTGGTTCGAGGCGCCGCGGCTTTGGGTGCTTGTATGTCTTTCTTCTTTTTCTTTTTCTTTTTAGTTAATACTTTTTATTATGTTCGTGTTATACTGGACTAAAGAATTCAATTAAATTGACATTCCTCCGTAGATTAATTATTTTCTCGCTGAATTAATTAAACATTATACGTTCAAAATATGATTTTTCCAGTGCTATACTTAAAAAAATGATTTGGATTTATCTGTAAGTTTTGTTTTTTTTGTTTGGAAGTTTGCTTGGATGGGAGCTTACCGGCGTATCATTTAGACAGAGGCTTCGGTGCTGGATCAAACTATTGGCTTTTACAGTTTGAGGTAATTAATTTTTATATTTACTTTTAATTCGAAAACATAAACGTTTTTATTCTTAAAAGTGGATGTGGTTAGCAATAATAGTATTTTTTTCTGGTCGGATTAGCAATAATAGTATTTGGACAAATAATTAACCGTTTGACATAAAAAAACCCAATGATCATCATTTTCTCAGAGTAAAAGCAATCAGCCAGCCATTTGGTTAGTGAATCAATATTCTATTTTTAATTGGTCATTGGTTACTGTTGTAACCAACTCCATGAGTATTGACTAGAGTAGACAATATAATTGAATCCAGCTAGCCTAATAGCTTATCTATGTTATATATAATCAAATTCTAATTAAAAAAATCTTAATAACAACAATTATTAGTTTATTACTAGAGAAGTCTATGCTGATAATGAAATATTACTAATGCCCACACTTGTTTATGAAAACAAAAACAATTCACGGCGCCGTTTTGGGAACTTTAGAGCATCATCGTGTCTCGAGCTAATTGGATAGTGTCTCACGCTTTCACTTTATGACATTCTCTTCTCTATATACTTACTTTGATTCTATTTACATACTCATCTGTCTGTTAAGTTTACTAACTTTGCTGAATTATTGGAATTGTTTTTTAATTAAAATAATTTGGTTATAGGGAGGAGGATGGTGTAATGATATAGCATCATGTGTAGATCGAGCAAACACTCGTCGAGGGTCGACTCGTTATATGAGCAAGACTGTCGTCTTCTCGGGGATTTTGAGCAATAACGCCACTTTAAATCCAGGTCATTTTTCTTATCTTATTACTCTTTTTCACTATTCCATTTAATTAAATTCAACATTTTTGCTTTCTTCTTGTTGACGTATCTCTTTCACGTGATGGTTCAAATGTAGTTTTATATAATATATATCGATACAAACTAACAATTTTGGCTCTTTCTTTTTAATTTTTAAAACAACAAGTTATGGCTTTGTTCTTCTTATTTGCTTTTGTCTTTGTCCCCTTCCTTACAAGCACAAGCTATCGATCCAATCCACCATTGACCTTTTATGGAATGACATATTGACCCTATCTTCCTCGGGTTAGATATCAATTAAGAGGAGGGTAAAACTGTCAATTCACATCTGGACATGTGAAGTCCAGTTTGAGTCTGCCTATAGTCAAAATTTGCTGTTACGTCACTCATATAATTCACCATTATTGTCTTTTTCTTTTTTTTTTAATATGAAGATTTTAATAAAATAATTTGTAATCAGATTTTTACAACTGGAACAAAGTCAGGCTGAGGTATTGTGACGGAGCTTCATTTGCCGGAGATTCACAAACCGGCAATGGGGTAAAATTATCACTACTCATTTTCCAATTACGTTTCTCTTAAACCGATATAAATAACCGGAAAATCTTACCCAAAGATCGATCTTATTTATGACTGATTTTAACCGATTGAATGAAAAACAGACGTCAATGCTTTATTTCAGAGGTCAACGAATTTGGAAAGCCATCATTCTTGACCTTCTCCCCAAAGGCTTAGCAAATGCCCAAAAGGTATAATTTTCTTCTCTTCTCCCGGTTTGGTACGGCATTGATTTCGGTTTAGTTTCACTACCCCAAATCAAATGTTTTTATCATACCCATCAATTAAGTAAACTGTAATTTATAGATTCTACTTTAATCATCGTTGTTATTATTGTGTTGATACTAAACCGGTCTCAATTATATGTAATTTAACTGGTACGCAGGCTCTTCTGACCGGTTGTTCAGCTGGTGGTTTATCTACATTTTTGCATTGTGACAATTTCACGAGCTATTTACCCAAAAACGCGAGCGTTAAGTGTATGAGCGACGCTGGATTCTTTCTTGATGCGTAAGTTTACTTGATAAAATGTATTCATCTTTGGTTTTACGGTTTACCAATATAAACGGTTTATATTGGTTTAACAGAATCGATGTTGCATCAAACCGGACTATGAGATCTTATTACAAACAGCTCGTCTCTCTACAGGTTACTTAAGATCCAATTCTTTGCTATTAACTTATAAAATTCTCAATTATTGCCCACAATTTTTGGATTTCTAACAATTCGTGATACAAACTTTTCAGGGTGTACAAAAAAACCTCGATCCAACTTGCAAACATGCATTTTATCCCGAGCCATCTCTGGTACAATTGCAATTCTTAAAAATATGTTGACTTTTTCGTACTAAATTAATTATCTCTAAATTATTTGATACTTTTTTGCAGTGTTTTTTCCCGCAATACGCAGTACGATTTATTAAAACGCCATTTTTCATATTGAATGCAGCTTACGATGTATTCCAGGTTTGGTTTCCCTATTCTATCTCGCTAATTATACCGGTTTCAATTTTGGTTAAACCGGCGGTTTGGTACACGTCTAAGCCTTTGGTTTACAATTAGTTTCATCATGGACTGGTTCCACCCTCTGCTGATCCAACCGGACGTTGGAACCGTTGCAAGATTAATGTGACCGCATGTAATCCACACCAGCTCGATGCACTACAAGGTTTAAACCCAATATATACTCGGTTAAAGTGAACATAACCGGTAACATACCAAAACTAACCCGACATTCCGGTTTCTTTTTGCAGGGTTTAGGAAAGATATGTTGGGAGCTTTAATGAATTTCTTTAGGAATTCTACGAGAGGAGGAATGTTTATAAATTCATGCTTTGATCATTGTCAGAGTGCTCTTCAAGAAACTTGGCTCTCTCCTAGTTCACCGAGAATCCACAATAAGGTATTATTAAACCGGAATTTAAATCCCAGATTGTGTTTTATCATCCGGTTTATAATAACCGGAACCGATTTTGGTGTCAGACGATTGCTGCGACGGTTGGAGATTGGTATTTTGGGAGAAGAGAAGAAACGAAAGAAATTGGTTGCCCATATCCATGCGATAAAACGTGTCATAATCTTATTCCAGCTTCTTCTACAGATTCTTTGGTAAATACAGAATTATTTTTCTAGCAGTTTATTACTGTTTTTACCACAGTATTACATTTTTTTTTTCGGTTTTAGTTACCGTAAAGATTTGATTAATCCCAAATTGAATTGTGTAATTATATGTTTGTTTCTTTTGTTGAAGGCTTCAAATGCTCCAGGCCATAACTCTCGCGGTACACGTTTGATATTTTTTCTTCTTCTTTTCTTTTTTAACTTTTTCGTGGACTATGAACGCTTGTAAGATATGTAAACTTAGCTATTTCTCACCTTTTTGTTGGCCATTCTTTTTATAATCAGGTACCTTGAGTAGAAGCCAAGTTGATCTAGATGATCTAATGTCGTGATTTTCTAAATTGAGATTAATCAAAGAATGCACATGATTGATTATATATGTACAAATGTGAGAAATTATACAATCCCATTTTACAAATGCAATTTTTTTATTAAAGGATAATTCTGTATGGTATAGGATATTGACTTTATGTGACTCCGATCCCGACTAGTATAAGACCAGTCGTGCACCATGTTTATAAGTCCTATCGAGATTAATAAGCATACTAATCAACAAAATTACAAATAGAAAACATCAAACCCATTGCTTTACAATCGTTAACTGGGATTTACTTCCTCAAAGATGACAATTGATCTCCCACGTTTACCCACATGGTCCGTCACACAGGGCAAAATGATCAAGTAGGACCAAAACAATTCAATGATCATTATCCACTCAACAAAAGCTCAAAAATACACAAAAGTCAAAGAGGGCATAATCTATTGAGAATGCTTCAGTACAATGCGACTATTGCTCCTTTGACTAGTGTAAAGATAACTTAAAATTATTTAGAGAAAAATACCACATAATTAATTAATACGGTGTTGCAAAATGCAAAGAGAGAAAGAATCACGAGACGAGGAATCATTATACCACAAACGTTTGGGGACAAACTTACAAACAAAACAATATTTCAAATTCAATCACCCGAAAAGACTTATAAACACATACCCTTCCTAAAGCTATTAACCTAAAACCACAACCAAATATAGCCAAATGTCAAATTCAAGAAAAACCCAAACCGGAAAAGATAAAAGAGAAAATATTCAAGCCATGAACATGAAAGATAAGAAGACACTAACTCACACAAACGAATTCAAAGAAAATTTGAGAAACTAATACGAAGAGTCCTTTCTTCATTTACCGTCATTGCTCTTCCTGCACTTCCTCTTCGTCTTCTTCATACTCATAACCTTCCTCTTCATCAGCCGTTGCGTCTTGGTATTGTTGATACTCTGACACCAAATCGTTCATGTTGCTCTCTGCCTCTGTGAACTCCATCTCGTCCATTCCTTCACCTGTGTACCAATGCAAGAAAGCTTTTCTTCTGAACATAGCTGTGAATTGTTCGCTCACACGCCTGAACATCTCCTGGATCGAAGTGGAGTTCCCGATGAAAGTGGAAGCCATTTTCAGACCAGTTGGTGGTATGTCACACACGGTTGATTTCACGTTGTTTGGGATCCACTCGACAAAGTAGGATGAGTTCTTGTTTTGAACGTTGATCATTTGTTCGTCGACTTCTTTGGTGCTCATTTTGCCTCTGAACATGGCTGAGGCGGTTAAGTACCTGCCATGGCGTGGATCAGCTGCACACATCATGTTTTTCGCATCCCACATCTGTTGGGTGAGCTCAGGGACGGTTAAAGCTCTGTATTGCTGCGATCCACGAGATGTGAGCGGTGCAAACCCCACCATGAAGAAGTGGAGACGAGGGAATGGGATTAAGTTCACTGCAAGCTTGCGCAGGTCGGAGTTTAGCTGACCCGGGAAGCGAAGGCAGCAAGTCACACCACTCATGGTTGCAGAGATGAGGTGATTCAAGTCTCCAACTGAACAACACAACCAAGCCCAATAAAACAACCAGATTATCATATGCATTAATACCTGCTTAAAGAATACATTTGGTAAAAGTTTTCAATATTTGGACATTTTATATTTCTATCAATGACTAAAACTGCAGGCAAATGATGTAATGTGAAAATGCTTGTGCAGATGATAAGTGCAAAAGTCCCTGAAAGGCTAAACAAGAGTACAAGAGTTAGAGACGGACCCCAGTTTTAGGATCGTTATGTCCATAATTTATGCCAACAGTAACTTTTGTTGGCAATTTACCGTTTAATTCTACTCAAGTAACAAAAATGTAACAACAAGTTGAGTTATTTAAAAAACTAATGTTCTAAATATCTGATATGTAAAGAGGATTTCAACTCTAAACACACTCGGTCAAGCAAACCATTCAATAACTAATGAACAGGATATGCATAAAGAAAAGAAGCTTACAGCTTGGAGTAGTGAGCTTGAGAGTTCTAAAGCAAATGTCATAGAGAGCTTCGTTGTCAAGAACCATACACTCATCTGCATTCTCCACAAGCTGATGAACAGAGAGAGTTGCATTGTAAGGCTCAACAACAGTGTCAGATACTTTCGGAGATGGGAAGACGGAAAAGGTCAACATCATCCTGTCAGGGTACTCTTCCCTGATCTTTGAAATCAGCAAAGTTCCCATTCCAGATCCAGTTCCTCCTCCCAACGAGTGACACACTTGGAATCCTGAAGAATCATTCATATCAACACATAAATCTCAAATCACACAAATCTTACTCGTAACCAGTAGTGTAAGGAAAAATGCACCGTTCCGAAACAACTCTCAGATTAAAGTGGAAAATAAACCCTAATCTTCAACAATTATTCAAGAAATCGATAATTTTCGGAGGGATTCGAAATTTCTATACAGCCATGGAACAAATTGAAGCTACGTCACACAAAGAATAGATCGAAGTAAAAGGATTTTTAACCTTGTAAGCAGTCACAGTTCTCGGCTTCTTTACGGACGACATCGAGAACCGAGTCGATGAGTTCAGCACCTTCCGTGTAGTGTCCTTTAGCCCAATTGTTTCCGGCGCCGGACTGGCCGAAGACGAAGTTATCAGGACGGAAGATTTGACCATACGGACCGGATCTGACACTGTCCATAGTCCCAGGCTCCAGATCCATCAAGACGGCGCGTGGTACGAATCTCCCGCAACTCGCTTCGTTGTAGTACACATTGACTCGTTCGAGTTGCAAATCATTCTCTCCCTGGTACCTTCCAGTCGAATCAATCCCGTGCTCGGCGCAAACTACTTCCCAGAACTTAGCACCGATCTGGTTTCCACATTGACCACCCTGAATATGAAGAATCTCACGCATCTTCGATAACTAGCTGAGAAAGAGAGAGACGTAATTCCAAAAGAAAGAAACCTCGAGAACGTTGCAGAGAATTTTGAACGGTTACGACTTGCGAGAAAATGAAGATGACGAGGTGGTTGGTTTTATACTACGTAGATAACGGAGACGTGATCTTTCTTTACCGGTTCTTACTGTATCGGTATATGTAAACCGTACCAAATTGAACCAGATAAACCAACGATTGCACTTATATGATTACCTTACTTCTTTTTAATTTTGTTTCGAATTCCCTTACTAATTATTTGAATTTAGTGATGGAATAATTACTTTTATAAACATGAGTTGTTAACTAATTGAATCCAGATGAAATCGAAGCCCTAAACCAAAGTCGAATAGTCCCACCATATACATCTAAACCGGTAAAATCGTTATGCTTCTTTATTGCCGCCACGAATAACGGAGGTAAGTAACGGCTGGTAGGTCCGTTGGCCCACGACATAAATTAACATTCCGAAAAATTATTAAATACTACAAGTGAAGATTATCTTCCATTCAGCAAATAATTGTGGAGTTTACTTATTTTTGGCTATATTTTTTGTCATTATGTATCCAAAAAAGTTAATTTTAATGCCAGTGAAGTAAATAACTTGTAGACAGTTGAACAAAATAAACATTTCATATTGATTAACATGATTTAAAAAATTTCCATTATTCGAAACTCATATTCTAAAATCCTTTTTTCTCTTTTTTTTTGCATTGGAGAGGAATCGCACTCTGGTATATGAGGAAAGATAAAGTAGACACTACCACTAGGCGACACGTACTCCGCATCTTTAAATTTATATTACTTTAATTTTGACATCAACAACACCAAAAATCCGAAACACTAAGGGTGATGATATACAAAGATCCAGTGTGTCTATGAAGTAAATAGTCAAAAGCAGATAAGGTATACACACGCGCTACGTGATGCGAGTATCCATCCACGCGCTAAAGGCATGTGAATGATGATGCAAGTGTAACGACTGAAACTTGGAAGATCAAAAGGCTGCAAGATCTGAACTATTTCTTCTTTCTCCCGCTTTATTTTAATTCTTCCACATGAAGCGAACCGTGACACTCACGTGATACCAACACCACATGCACGTGACTCTTCCATTAAGATGTAATTATATAATCTGATTACCGAATTATCCTAATCCCCAAATACCTAAACTAATTAAGACCTAAACTTATTTGAGATTGCACATGTGCATGTTAGATTTTCCAGATGGTCGTCGTAGGAAATCGATATTATTGTTCAGTGTGTATTACACTTTATTATTTACCACTTTTATAAAAAAAAACATTTAATATTCTGTGGATGTATTCGATAGCTTCACCTTTTAAATGCTATTATAACTTAAATCTATACAGCAGTATTGTAGTGCGATGCAGTGGGTCTAATCTGAATAGTAACGTGCAAATCACTCTAATATCAACTTGAAGAAGATAAAAATAGGTGAATTTGGGTCCTACATGATGTAGAATATTAAAGAGAGAGACAGCAAAAACAGCTTTTAAATGATAATGGCCTATGTTAGAAGCAATGTATCAATCTCAAAGTTAGAGCAACTTGTGAATCGTAGCCATCAAGTTACATACCATCAATTTCATAACCAACTCAATCTCATTACGCTGCGATTAATATTGATGCTTATTGTTTACCAAATCTAATCTCACTTTCTAGGCCGGTGATTAGACGCTATTAGTTGATTTATCTTTTTGATTGATTTTGGATCAGGTCTGATTACTAATTAGTAACGTTATAAGCATTAGATCATAAACACACGAATCAGAAACTAGTTAGTAAACTAGTAAAAAGTATTCTAAATGTGGAAAATTGTTTTGAGATATTTTCATTTTGATTTTGTGTGAAAATGACCTACACTTGGATTTAAAGATTTTACTGTACTCTACAACAACATCAAACCGGATAACAAACAAGTTCAAAACCGGTTATACGTATAAATATATATATATATATATATTTGATTTTCTCTACACCCAAAAACCGGAATGGAGCTTAAATTTTAAGAGCCGGTTTGATTTTGCTTGCTCCAGTACTTCATTTCCCATTGTAAGATTCTCATAGAGTTACTCTGTTTCCTCTGTACAACGGAATAAAACGACGCCGGATCATACGGAGGCGGCATGGCACACGGACCAGACTCTGCAGGCCGTTTCACAAGTGATTCCATCATGAACTTCCGCTCATTTCCACTCCTCGGACAAGCCATTGTTTCCGAGCAAATCTCCACGGCATTCTGTGGTATTTCGGGTTTAAATCGGAGGAGTCTCGAGTACTCAGTTAAGAGGTGGTACATGTAATCAT
This sequence comes from Lepidium africanum, assembly GCA_900406405.1. Taxonomy (NCBI): domain Eukaryota; kingdom Viridiplantae; phylum Streptophyta; class Magnoliopsida; order Brassicales; family Brassicaceae; genus Lepidium; species Lepidium africanum. The sequence continues at coordinate 14,268 of OVAX01000326.1, read as the reverse complement.
ACACATAGTCCATCTTGAGTTCTTGTTGTATGAAATTGCTTGCAGTCTTTCCAATTTCCTGCGCCTGATCAAAACGTTGGAGGATAATAATATTAGAGTTTAGATTTGATTCACAATTCAAACCAAACTATATAACTCCTATCTTAACCATCAAGCATTGCATTGCACCATTTGATTTAACAATGTACCTATTGAAGACCAATCTTTTCACAATGGAAGTTCTAATCGTGTGGATTTTCATGATAGATTAACAATGTACCTTTTCTTTGTGAGAGTTGCCCCACTCAACGGCGAACTTGATGGAACGGCATTTGTCGTGCTCCCTAACGGGCCAGTAATGGTGAGCCGGAAGCAGGCCTCGGGTGAAGAAATCATAGTAATGTGGTTTCACCAGTAGAGTCACAGAGTCACATGCCAATATGTACTTCTCGCTCACGGACCACGCAGACCCTTCTATATATATCTTGTACCTGGTCACCAACATTGCATATATAAAGGGTAGTCGTTAGTGTTCTATCTTATTAGCCACGATCTTTGAATGCAGATCACTGAAGCCTACATAATACATATTAAATGTACCTGTGATGGCATTGGCTCGCCAAGTCTGATTGCTTGTAGCCTTCTTTTGATTCTCGGATCCAATCCTACAAGATAAGATCAAAAAGCACACATGCCAAACAGTTTTACAATTGTTGCTTTCTTTATAGAACACTGAAACCAGCAGAATCTGATATCTTAGTTTATATTACCTGAGCATACAAACGAGCATTCCACTCGTGTTCCTCAGTGACATTACATTTCATGAGATCTTGTCGTGTCTCTGCAACCATTGGATTCCCCTTCCAGTAAGCATAAGGCTCTCTGTTTATCCAATTGGTCCTCTGGTTCCCTTCTTTTAATTCCTTCAACAGACTATCCCATGGCTTTATATTTACCTCAGACCTATCAAAAATTAATGGGTTTGATTGATCAATTCCAAAACTATTACGGTGTAATTGAAATAATTTGCATAAAAACGGGTGCTTGTCATATTATATACCATCCCCAGAAAGACCAATCAGGGAAAACGATATCGAGCGTCTCCTCGTTTCCGCAATATCGAAACAGCGGTGGAGGCGACGGCGCGTTAGCTCCGGAGAATTCAGCAGCTCTAACGACCGGCCAGTCAACGCAGTCAAACATGAGTTCGAGATCTGGAATTTTGCCAGGGTACTTCCGCAGAAGCTGTAAGAATCCCCAGATGGTGAACACATCCCTAGTTTGAAACGCATCCTGAAATTTCTCGATGTAAAGCTTCCCGCCGAAGATCACTAGCCGGAAATTGGCCGTCTTTTTGGCCCGCTCTAATGCCTCCCTAGTGATCCCTGTACTCGCCCAGGGTCGGAGATCTTCGTGGATCCAACGGAAGTAATCGGGACACGTGGCGGCCGAAGGATGATGGTTTGGATCATCTTCTTCTCTGAAGCTCGTCGTCGTCGGGTATCTGTTTTTCGGGCATTTCCCGGTGGTCTCATTGGCCGGACAGTGCAGTGTGAACTCCGGTGGTTCTTGTGTATTTACCGTGGGTGATCGAGGGTATTTTGGGGAAATTGTCTGGGTGTTAGTCGTCGTCGTCACGCCTTCGTTCTTTATCAGAACCTAAATATCGAAATTATTTAAATCGAATCCGAACCGAACCAAAATTAAGAACCAAACCGAATAAATCAAATTAATCCCAGAAAAAAAAAACAAAATTGTTAGCCCAAAATTTATAAAACACTTTTAATTAATTAAATTCGTTACATATGTCAAAAAGAAAAATCAAAATTTTGTCATAAATTCTGTACGCATTCAACCCGAATTGAATTCTAAACCGAACGAAAATAAAGAAAACCGAATTTAGGTAAAATTCAGTTAAAGTCGGGGGACATATTTCCTAAACCTGCCAAACTGCTAATTAGTAGCGGGAGACAGCTAATTAAGTGGAAAGTCATAGATGGGTCCTACAATGTACACGTGTCAAATTCTGAGAGATTCGCCGACATGGCCACCAATAGTGTTTAGAATATTCTCACGTGACAAAAGGCACAAAATTCAAACTCATAAAAACACAGGCACCTGAGATTTAGGTTTAAGCAAAGACGACAAGTGGAGCGTCGTTTTAGTTTAGGAACTTACGGTTGGGTCGAGGAGGAGGCGCGTGGAGATAAACGCGCCGACTATGAAGAGGATGAGTAAGGAGACGAAGGCATAAGATCTGTTGGGAGATATTCCGAAACCGGACTTGACAAAGGGAGACCAGATTGTTTCGTTGAAATTACGAGAATGCCCTCCCGGCGAGGTGTTCTTGGACGGTGAGTTTCTCATCGGCGCTCGCTTTTCCGATGGAGAAACCAGACAGAAAAACAAAGAGAGATTCGAAAGAGTTTAGGGGAGACAGAGAGATAGATCGAAGAAAGAGAGAAAAGAGAATCTTGTGAGGTAAGGAATGAGAACATCAATGTCGTTTCATTTCAAAAAAAAAAAAACATCAATGTCGTTGCGCATAACTTTTTTAAATACGTGCAACACTTGAGGACTTAATTTCAAAAAACCTTATAGGTTTTATTTGACCAAAGAAAAAAACAACTTAATATGTTTTATCCAAACAGTATAGGAACGAAAAATCAGTAAACAAAGAATCATTCATATCAACATAGATTTTAGATAACTCCACTATATTTATAACTATCTAGTAATATCTATATTGAATTATATAGTTGAGAGTTGAGACTTTTGTTTTTTGTTTACCATCAAATATCCACTTTATTAACTTAAATTAACGTTTAAATATCGATTTTTCTTGTGTGCTGAGTTGTTCTCCGTCTGGTGGTTAGGATGATCTAGCTAATAATTTGGCGCTAGGGTTCGATTCCTACCCTTTGCATTATGGTAGTTGCATTATGGTAGCTTAAGAAAGGAATTTTAGGGGTGGGTTTTAGGCTATGGATCGGGTCTTGTCGATCCAATGTTGACAAAAAAATTAGCGTTTACAACCGCACATAAGAATAACGGACGTGAGTTATAAATACTATACATAGATATAGTGTCCTTAACTAGCTATTAATTTCCTTAGCTAATTAATCTGCACATAGATTTTGCTATCGACCATGCCTAAATTGCACCTCCTCAAATATAAGAGACCATGAACGTATTACGACGCGATGCATGATATTATCCCCTCAAATGTACATCGCGTTGATAACCCCGTTCATAGACAGATTGCCTATATAGTCCAAATCAAACCAATATCCTTCGCTTCTTCAGTTATGTCTTCCTTCAAATTTTACTGATATTGCATACAAAAAAACCAAAACTACTTCGTATTATCCAGCCCAAACCATTGGGATAGCTGTCATATAATGAGATGTATCATAGTTGCACTTCATGCAATTCACCTAAGGTCTATTCCATTTGCTCGGTACACTTGAGTGACCAACCGAGGTTGGAGCACTAGTAGTGATAGGATCCTCGATTATAGACCATTGACCACTACGAAAGGTTTAGATTCGATTGTTGAATTTTTGGCTAAATACACCAAAGATAAAATGGGAGACGAACTTCCTTGGGAAACATGTTGAAGATAAAGGGGAGATGACCTTCTTAGACATGTTTTAGCTGCCTAAACTCAATGACTCGTCCATCACTCATGCACCTGAGTGGACTCAAGGAGTTCATTTCAACAACCTTCCCCAAAGGATCATGAAGACATACGATCACTTATCAAGGCTTTCCAGACACTACAAAGAGAACTAATCCATGAAGTTAATTACTATGGATTTTTAACTCAATCAGCTAACTCCTCGAGGTTGAATCAGCCAAAATGAAGCTCGGAGCCAAAAGTTATGGATTTTACAAGCTAGACCTTGGCGATAAGGCCTTATTCGCGAAAACGCCAAATATCAAGCTACAAAGCCCAGCTCATGAGCGGCCTTCACTCCGGACCGCTTGGAGATTATTCTTGGGCCTTTTATGGTTCTAACAAGCCCAAGAACGCATTATTCCACCATCAGATCCTCTATATACACGCCCAACAAGAAGAAGATCTGATCCGGTGCTGTTTAAGGAAAGTCTAGGATCTGCTTGCTTCAAGGGACTTCAGAATTATGTGTGGCGACTAGGAGATTCTCTAAGCCACTCAGAATCATCCATAGAAGTCTCACCATGCTCCAGCACTCACAAGATTAGGCGAATCCTCCCTTTTCAAGACTTTCCATATCCGGCCGATCATCACATCTTCCCCAACGCCTCCAAGATCGACGACACCCATTACTTGTTCTTTGGACACTTTTCTCCTTGATATTTCTTTATTGTTTTAAGCTTATGACCATTATAGACTCGAGTCTATATAAGACCAAACCTTTCTTTGTATTTGCCAGATTTGATATTTTGAATACACGAGTATTTCTTTTCAAGTTTGTGTCTTGTGCCTTAGCCGACTTTATCTCTTTGAGGATTTGAGAGAGAGAGCCGAGATTAAGCTTAGTCAAGGATTCCTAAGCAAGATCAAACCGAACTGTATCAAGGATAGAGCTATAATCATTGCGGTGTTCTTTATTTTCCCCCAAAACCAGTTCTCATGAGAATCAATCCGCCGAGGTCTTCCCGTAAATCCATATTTGAGTTCCTCACCTCCGAGGCCTTCATCAACTAGACTAGTGTTGCCGAACATTTATCCATTTAATAGTGCATGTTGAGATTTATCCATTTAGCAATAGGTGCTGAAATCTTGGATGTTAATGTTTTAGGTAGTCGGTAACAAGACATCACATAGGTTGGAATAGCCGTAAGGACTGATATAATTAAAATCTCTGTTCCACCTTTTGATAAAAATTTCTCTAAGCCACTCAGAATCATCCAGGGAAGTCTCACCATGCTCCAGCACTCACAAGATTAGGCGAATCCTCCCTTTTGAAGACTTTCCATATCCGGTTGATCATCACATCTTCCCCAACACCTCCAAGATCAACGACCCCCATTACTTGTTCGTTGGACACTTATTTCCTTGATATTTCTTTATAGTTTAAAGCTTATGACCATTGTAGACTCGAGTCTATATAAGACCAAGCCTTTCTATGTATTTGCCAGATTTGATATTGAATAAACGAGTATTTCTTTTCAAGTTTGTGTCTTGAGCCTTAGCCGACTTTATCTCTTTGAGGATTCGAGAGAGAGAGCCGAGATTAAGCTTAGTCAAGGATTCCTAAGCAAGATCGGATCGAACTATATCAAGGATAGAGCTATAATCATTGCGATGTTCTTCATTTTCCCCCAAAACCTGTTCTCTCGTAAATCCATATTTGAGTTCCTCACCTTCGAGGCCCTCATCAACTAGACTAGCATTGCCGAACATTTATCCATTCAATAGTGCATATTGAGATTTGTTTTCTTTAAAAACTACCTTCAACATTCATTTGTAATTTTTGAGTGGATATATGACGATTATTTAAAGTGTTAACCTAAACAAGGACTTTGACTGTTAAACATGTTTGCATTTATTCACTTAGATGTTTTTCTTTTGTGACTAATTGTATTTTTTTTTGTCAATCAAATTCTTCCATTAAAGCTTAAATGTTCAGCATTACAACATGAGAAATATTGAAGATAAGACATTGCTTAGTCGAAAGCGACATACAAATCATAAGATAAAATACAATAGAAACTCGAACACACCGAAAGTATTGGATATTGGTTGGAAGAATGTTCTTAGATCTGTAGAGAAACCTGAACAATTTCCAGTACAATAGACACAAGGGTCAGGTGAACCATAAGGGCAGCTCTTAAAGCATACGGTATGAACTGTTGAAAAATTTATCCTAAGAGGAGAAAACTTGTGGATCCATTCTCTCCTGTACAGAGAAGAATGCTAATTCTAGTAACTTCAGAAAAATTATTAGCCTAGGTAAAGTGCTTAAAACTAATTGATACCAATTAAACTTAGTCTAAGGCCCATGGAATTAATCATGTTCTCTAAAATCCAATTCCAAAGACAGTTTAGAGAAAGATAAATGGGGTACCTTGAATAAAACCAGGCCCTGGGTGGGTGAAGGAAACATGTACCCCACTAGGGTTTTGAAATGAAGCGCCGCCGTAGAGGTACCATCTCGTTCCGCCGGAAAAATTTTCTCGGCCTTCGACGAGATCTGAAACTCGCCAGAAATCCGCACTCATCTCAGAAGAGATTCTCAACTGAGTAGCGGGTGCACGTGTTCTTAGGCACGATGGAGAGGAGGATGAAGCCATTCGCTAGAGAACAGAACACCTTTGATCAGACTGGTAAAGCCTGGAGAAATAAGGGAGCATATGGGGGAAGATGGTGGTCTCGGCGGTTGAGGTTCGCTGGAGTAGTGTGACGCACTAAAAGAAACAAAAAACCAGATGAAGAAGATGGAGGAGTGAACAACGTGGAAAGATACATGGACCTTGACTCCGCCGAAGGGCCATGGTGGTGAAGCCACTGAAAGTGTTTTCGTCCTCTAATGACTTATCTTCAAGCTTCTCCAGCCATAGCTTTCATTGGAGAAGGGGAACAAAAGATATGAAGAAAAACAAGAGACAGAAAATAAAAGCATGAAAGAGATAACGTCTAACGCCGGCGAAATCCGGTGAGATCGGTGTCACTGACGTCGGAGGAAAATGATATGGTGAAAGCTCTTATTTGGTCTAGAGAGGTTTTCTCGAGAGAGAAAGTTTGATTAATTGTATAAGTTTTAGAAATTTAAGACATTTTTATATGTATTAGTACACGTTACAAATAAAAATAAAAAATATGAAAATATGCTCTTTTGTAGATGTAATATTTTAATTTATTGTCCATTGTATTTTTTCTAGTCAATCAAACAAGTGCAAATGCCTTGTGGGTGTAAAAAAACACTTTTTCTCTTTACTGATGAGAGAAGGAAGCTCTGCCGTCGGGTCCGCTTAGGTTGTCGACTTCTCTCTCGAATCATTACTTGATGCCGATCAATTTCATAGCATATCTCTTTGTTTCCCTTGATCTTGATTGTTAACTTTAATAATTCATTTCATCATTCTCCAGATCTTATTCAAGCAAGGTTTTGATTTTCTGGGTTCTTTCAACCTTCTTCTTTCACAAACACCAAATCAAAAGGGTATTTTAGTTCTATTTTCTCTTCCCTCACTTCTTTTCCTAATCAAAATCATTCAACATCCTTCTCAGCAATAAAACTTCTCCACCATTTCTTTGCTCTGGAGCCGGCGTTCAGAGGCTTTCTCGGCTCCAGCGTCGACTTCCACTCAACCTATTTTCCTTTCATCAGTATATGTGTTCAATAAGTGTTGAAGGTTGAAGCTTTAGACCGGAAAACATAGAGTTTGATCCATTTGAAGATCCGGAAATGGGGCTTCTACAGTGGTCCTTTTGGAAATGGATTTGCTCACGGGATTGTGATTCAATGAGATTTGAAGTTGGGTTTGGTCTCGGTGGTTTGTTTTTCGATTTGTTCGGCTGGTGGCTGAAAAACTCCATCGGTGCTTGCATGTCAATAAACAATTCATCAGTCCTTGATAGCTTCAACGTTCTATTTTCGAGGTTGGTCAGATCCCACCGAGCTCCTCCTCTCCATCGCCGACTTCGCATGTCTCCTCCTTAGTTTTCTGGTTATCGGCGATGTCCCTTCCTTTGGTCTGTTTATGTTTTAAGTGTCTCTTTGTCATTATGTTTTATTGTTTGTTATTAGTGATCCATTTGATGATCCGGAAATGAGGCTTTTACAGTGGTCCTTTTGGAAATGGATTTGCTCACGGGATTGTGATTCATGAGATTTCAGATTTAAAGCTGGGTTTGGCCTTGGTGGTTTGTGTTTGGATTTGTTTGGTCGGGGGTTGAGAAGCTCTATCGTTGCTTGCATGTCAATAAATCTTTCATCAGTCCTTAATAGCTTCAACGTTCTATCTTCAAGGTTGGTCAAATCCCACCGAGATCCTCTTCTCCACCGCTGACTTCGCATGTCTCCTCCTTGGTTTTCTGGTTACCGACGATGTCCTTTCCTTTGGTCTGTTTATGTTTTAAGTGTCTCTTTGTCATTATGTTTTATTGTTTGTTATTAGTGAATGATGTAGTTTTGGTCTCGTCAAAGGTCTTGGTTTTCAGTTAGGTGTTAGATCTTTGGTTTCTTACATGTTTCAGCATATTGGAAATTCATCTCTAGATCTATCTGGCTTAGAGAAGATCAATGGGTTTGATCTATTTCAAATTATGGTTAGTTTTATTTTAGTCATCTGCTTGAAATTTCCTTCATCTTAGGTTAAGCATAAGTTATTCTTCTCCGGCTCGACCAATGGCGTTCCATTCTTGGCATATGCTATACTGGATTAGGATAGGATTAGCTCCTTGTTTGCACAATCAAGATTTGATCGAAATCGAGTAGTTATGTGGTTTCTTTTTTAGGTGTTAAACGAGTCAACCCGACTTTGCCATCACCGGAAGTCTCCGGATGTGAAACCTTATACAAAAATTGTGAAGTGCATCAATTCCTATAGGAGGTCCCGCCATCTGCATTACGAGTTTTTTTTGCAGTGGTTTTGTCTTTTCGCTCTAAGATTTGTATTCTATCGGTAGTGTTATTGTAGTCTTTCCACTACCATAATTAAAGTGTTGAATTCCTTTTCCTTTCCAAGAAAAAAAAAAAAAAAACAAGTGCAAATGCTCTATCAGTGTTCAATGACTTTATTCATTACTTTTCATATGTGAAAATCTAACTTATCATACGATTTTTGTTAGGAGACCAAATGAATTAACAAATAATTGAAATAATGATTAATCAAGATATGATTAAAGAAAAAGACAAAATTCTAGAAGATTATTGATATTATTATCTTTTTCTTTTAGATATGTAATTTACATATATTGTTTTCTCTATAATCAATTGATCAATAGTCGTCTATCGTCAAAGCTTATACTTCTTCACGTTCTATTATAAATAATCTTCCTCATATCAAGGATCCAAAATTTAATCTCGTAACACCAGACAAAACCCATGTTCTTTTTATTACAACGACACAAATTGACCACTTTAACCAAGAAACATTTTTGGGCCCTTGATCTGATTTTTTCGATGAAAACTAAGTGAGATGTTTTAATCGAGATTCCAAAAAAAAACATGTCAACAATAATCAACTCTTACCTAGTTATAACCACTTAACTGGTCAATAATTAATAAGCCATGTTTCGTCAAAAACTTGAATTTCCTATATATGTGCTTCATATGCTTTCATAGATTTATTCACGTCTCATTATGTTTCCATTTACGGCAATTCTAAATGTAAATGGACTCTTAATATTGACATCCAAACTCGTTAATCTTGTGACAATTACTTTCAGCCATTTGCTCTGTTTAATGTGTGCTGTGTGTGCTTAGCCAAACAAAGAACAAAACCATAGAGTTTGAACCTAACAAGCGAGTCTCTAATTAAACAATACACTTCTTCATGGAAACAGTCTTCATAGAAATACGATATAAATAGTGGATATGCGTTATTCATCACTTAGTTTAGTTAAATACAGTATTGTTTTTACAATTCAATACAAGTTCGGTAATTATCCGAATTTTGCTCCGACAAGTCCATAAATAGATCCAACAAGAGACAATAAAGAGACAAGCAAGCAAAGCAAGCTAAAGCCTCTAAGAAGAAGCCATGGTCGCGACCAAACCCGGATCTTCTTCTGTAATATACACATCTCCACTGGAAAATAGACCACCAAAGGCCAAAATGAAATTGCTCCCAACACTCCTAATACTTCATTGAAGTAAGGAAATATCACTGCCATTACCGTTGTGATCACCACATACATCGTTCTCATACACATCCTCATTGGATTCAATCTCACTGTTGTTCCCCTTATCAATGGCACTTTGAAGCCGTAGAATTTGGCTATGAACGTGCTTTGTGGGTATTTCTCGGTTAGGCATCTCTCCATAGCCGCGAAAATCGGTTGACTATAGACCTATAATGGCATTGTATATGTTCAAAATGTGTCTCAAAACGTCGACGTGTTGGTTAGATGGAGACTAAAGGGGTTTAAAGATACCTGATAACCGCCAACTAAATGAAGAACAATGCAAGCATTGGCGAAATCGACGAGCCAAAATGGCTCATAGAATCCGAAACCGGTTAGGAGATTCCCAGGAGTGTAATCTCCAAAAGCTGCGTAACCTAAGCATCCACAACAGAAGAAGAAGAATGTTGTGATGATTACCGCAACCGTAGAGGCTTTCTTCATTGTTTGCTTCTCTCCCGGCGATCTCAGTGTGTCCTGTCCATATATTTCCATTCAGTCCATATAGAAAGAGGTTTTTTGATCAGCAGTATGTTAACTCATGCTCTTGTCATTTTAAGTATAGTGAATGTGTTACTTATTTTAATTAAGGTAAATTATTATTTACCTGAATCTCAAGAAGAATGATTGAAAATGGATATGTAAAAGCAATGTCCCCAAGACCTTGGAACACTAACATTACTTTTACTACTCTGTTTTCTGCTGGACTTCCTTTTACACTTCCTTCTATTTTTCCTTTTTCTTCATTTTGAAAAAGAAAACAAAGAAGGAATATTCAAATTTCTTTTTGAAGTTGGCTCAGTATCAAAAGCAACAAAGAAAAGAATAATTTCATATTTATACCTATGATTTTAGCAAGGGAGAGTCCGATGCCAATGAAGGAGTAAGCAAAAGACATAATTGCAGCGACAATAGAGAGCCATAACATGTCATGGAAATTAGGTATTTGTGACAGAAATATTTGAATCGAACCAAACAAAAGCATGAAGTAGTTGTTGTCTTCTCCATAAGAACATGTTGCATCATGTCCTCTGTGATAACAGTTCGATCTCATAATTGCTCTGTAATGAAATGAAGTAAACTATACATATCAATAATGAAAATTATGAAATTCATAAATCAAAATAAAAAATTATGTTTACATATATTACCTAATGCATGTAGCTGTAACAATGGTATAAGCAATGCCACAACCAAATAGGGTAGTGTATACAACGAGCCCACACACGATCTCATTCTTCTTCCCTGCATATATTAAGTTACCTCTGAATAAATTAAACTACTACTACTACTTGAAAAATGTTAGTTTTGTGTTTAGTTTGGTGTTTACTATGATCTAGCTAATGACTTTGGTATTAGAGGTTCAATATTCTTCCCTACAACAAAAAAGTAGATTATAAGGAGGTTTTAGGGAGTGAACTTCAGGCTATGAATCGATGACTTTGAGTTTTGAAGTTGTAAGATTAAAATATGAGTTTAGAAGTTGACCTAAATACAATTTAACGGCTTGAGAGAAAGAGTTAAGTCGGAGGGGACCGTTGTCAGGATCGGGGAAACGGTAGCAATCTGAAAGAAGGAAAGCAGAGAGAAGTGTAACTCCGGCGAAGGCTATAAGAGCAGCTGGACCGGCGATCCAACCTAGCTCCGCCGTGGCCCAAGCCAAGGACAACACTCCTGCTCCAACCACTCCTGTTATTATATGAGTCACTGCCGTCCACAACGTTCCTTTTTAAAAAAATTAAGAACACAGAACGTTATTACAAGCGACTAATAAATATGTATATATTGTGATTATATTAAATGCTAATGATTGATTATTATTACGATTATTTACAGATTACCTGTTCTTGGAGAATCATGAAGTTGACTTTCAGTTGGTATTATAACTCGAGACTCATTGACATCTTCTTTATTTTCCATTTTTATTCTATTTTGTCGATTTTTTGTTGTTGGCAAAGATGAAGATGTTTAGTTTGTGTATGTTTATGTGGGGAGATAATATAGATACATTCGAGGAAAGCGAAGCTCGTCCGAGTGAACTGGAAGACAGATGTTAGTGTACTATAAATAACATAGTCGACACATCTTCAATAAGTCATTGATTGGAATTAATGGTTTCACGATTGGGTGGTCCATTTTGTTTTTTGCGAAAAGAAGAATTGGCTTATCTCACTACTTTTAATTTTGTCCATCAACCATCACTCACTTTATAATGACTTTACAAAAGAAAGCATAGTGTTCTCTAATGTTATTATGTTTGTTATAAATGCATATAACGATTTATAATTAGTAATTTCATCCTAGCATAGTATAATTTATACTTGAGACAGCTCAAAGGTGCAACGACAAATATAACGGTCCAAAATACAAATGTAGCCCCGGATCCATGAAAATAGAGGGCTCAATAGAAACTTAGTTTTTTTTTTTTTGTTAACGGCAAATATATATATAATTAAAGATAGCGAAGAAAGTGCATACAAAAGTCAATCATAAGCTGTCTCTCTAGCATCACGAGCAAGAGTATCAACTTTATAATTGAGAATTCAAGGAATAACTGAAAAGGAAAAAGATGAAAAAAGTGAACATAACCGTGAGAACTCCTCCTGGTAGGGAAGGAAAGCCGGCCACTCCTCTGGACAACCTAGGATCTTCAAAACCGTCTCGCAGTCCGTTAAAATTTTCACCTCTGCAACTTGGAGCGTCAAAAGAGATTCCATGGCCCATAGGACAGCTTCAATCTCTGAATGTAGAGCAGACAAACTCCGATTGACACAACGGGCACCCATAATTACTCCTTCCACTGAGTCTGGAAAACTAAACCAGCCTAAACCTGTTTTCAGGTCCGAGTTTTTCCAGGAAGCGTCCACAAAGCACTTAAAACCCATGAAACCTGAATGAGATGTGGAAGGGAAAATCCAAGAAAATTTTCGAACAGTAGTATGAACTGTGGGTCGAGGTTGCAATCCATGTGATCAGAACGGGCCACAGACCATTCTTTATAGTTAGCCTTTGCCTGAGTTATAATACTATGAGGATCTGTGTCATTGTTAGAAAAACAATGTTCATTCCTCGCTTTCCAAATATTCCAAATTATCCATGGAAAATGTTTGGATTCTTCTCTGTCCGATAGTCTCCAGAAAAGATAGTCAAAATTGTACCAAATTGATTCCCCTGGGAATACATTAATCGCAGAGGGAATGCAAAATAAAGCTCAGGTTTGTACAGCAGGGGGCATTCAAAAAAAACATGATTAATGTTCTCACTTTTAGCTCCATAATGGGAATATCTCGTATCGCAATTAATACCACGTTGGTTCAAATTTTGTTTGACAGCAGTGCAACCCGAGAGTGCTTGCCAAAGAAAATGCTGAATCTTATTTGGACAATTAAGTTTCCAAATTTTACTATATAATGCCTGGAAATTTGGTCCAAATTGGCCAACTGAAAGTAGTGAATAAGATTCTTCAGTTTGATAGCCCGATCTAACAGAGTAACGTCCTGTCTTAGTGAAGTGCCATTCCCAATAATCTGGGCGCTCTCGTCTAGGTATGGGAATTACCAGAATCAGTTGAGCATCTAGTGGATTAAAATATTGATGAACCAGAATCTCCTTCTAGGAACCGGAACTACGATCAATAAATTGATCCACAGTAAGGTCTGGGAACAGAGTGTAAGCCATGTTAGTCACTGGTCTAGGAAAAGATTCTGGGATCCATGGATCCTTCCACACCTTTATTGACTTTCCATCGCCTATTTTCCTAATAACGCCTTTGGAAACCAAAGAACGCGCCGAAGTAATACTCCTCTAACCGTAAGAAGGATTAGTTGTCATCTTCACATTTAAGGGACATTGGTCCTTAAAATATCTTCCTTTCATGACTCTAGAAAAGAGTGAATCAGGGAAGTCTAGTAGCCGCCAAAGTTATTTGGCTAAAAGAGCAGAATTAAACTCCTCCAAAACACGAAAACCAAGGCCCCCTCGGACTTTGGTTTGCATAACTTTTTCCATTTCTTCCAATGGATTCCTTTTGAAGTTTTAGAGTTAGTCCACCAGAAATTAGCAATGGCTGAATTTAACTTAAGAACCACCATTTTAGGAAGACGGTAGCATGACATCACATATGTAGGTAGGGCTGTAAGGACAAATTTAATTAAAACCTCCCTTCTCGTTTTCGATAAAAATCTAGATGACCAGCTATTAATCCGTTCCTGCAGTCTCTCTCTAACAAAGGCAAAAACTTTTGTTTTATCCCCACCAATATTTTCAGGTAATCCTAAGTAGGATCTCATGCCACCGACATTAGAGATTCCCAGTGTTTAATGAAACTCTATTTTATTAATATCCGGTGGATCGACGATTTATCAAAGTTAATCTGCTGGCCAGATACCTGTTCATACACTACAACAAAAAAACAGATTTGCAACGCCTTTTTTCGTTGCTAATTCGTTGTA
>OVAX01000325.1:0-90859 GCA_900406405.1 Lepidium africanum | reverse complement strand
GAAGACTGCAAGTCAGGCCTGAAACTGAAGAGCTTAAGCCAGTCAGAGTGCATAGTGCCAATATCCTGAGCCAGATTTCCAATTCGCAGCCTCAGTCAGCCAACACTGAAGAGTTCAGCTTCCACACTTAGCCAGAAATCACATTTTTCGAGAATTCACCAGTTGAACTTGTCATGCATAGGCGAGTTCATAGTCCCATACTTAGCCAAAAATACAATCTTTGGCTAAACCCTTCATGTCCAACTCGCCAAGTATTGGCGAGTTCAAGCCTCAGCACTTAGCTAAATCTTCAAGTTTTCAATGTCCAACTCGCCACCACTCCCACCTAACACTGGTGAGTTCAACATTCCAGACTTAGCCAGAATTCATGTTTTTGAAGCTGAGCCATTTCAACTTGCTAGAGTGTGACGAGTGCAGCCCAGATTAAGCACTTGCTGAAGCTGAATTTTCCAAAACTCAACCCCCAAGTCACCATGCACCCTGAAGCGACTTAGACCGACTTTNCCCCAAGTCACCATGCACCCTGAAGCGACTTAGACCGACTTTGTTTTATTTGACCAACTCTTTACTTTTGTTGACTTAAAATTAGGGCTTCCATGTTTTAAGCCCTATAAATACCCTTGTTTTAGCTGAAAACAGGATCCAAGTTTTATCCTAGTTTTTGCCTCTTGGAGGAAATTCCAGAATTATCTCTGCCTCTTCATTATTGTTTTTTGCTATTTTTGCTGTTCTTACCAAGTTTTCATGATTTCTGCTTGAATCTCACCTTAGGTTGTTAGATCTCGTTTTCGTTTCTTTCTTTATGCCTTTAATCATGTTTTCAGAGTTTTTTGTTTTTTATTCTATGAGTAGTGAGTAGATTTCTTAAGGTTTAGTGAGGAGATGAAGTAGATCTGGGCAGTTTTCTGGGTTCGTGATGTTTGTGTTTGAATACTTCCATAGGTTGTGCAAGACTAAATTTTCTTCATGCTTATTTTGACTTGATCACTCAAAATCTGATTCGTAGGCTATCTCTGCCTGAGAGGTGTTTGATGATATGCTTGGCTTAGGTTCAGTATAGGATTTATTCATTCTGGCCCGAGAGATTGGATGATTAGAGAGTCAGTTGGTCATGTAGGATAGGCTTTCTAATGCCAGCTCAGGCGTGTAATCACCAAGAGATTGGGTTAGGATTGCACTTAAGCTGAGATTTCATGACCACGAGAGTGGCTTGTTTACCTTAGTATCTTGATTCGCTGCTTGCCTGCTTAGGTTGTTAGACAAAATCTAAACCCAGATTTCTACTTAATTCCTTCACTTCACTCTCCTCACAAGCCCGTCTTCACCTTATTGTTGCAACTCGCCGTTCATACTTGCTGCTTGCTTACTCTGTTTCTGCATTTTACTTAGTCACTGTTTTCAAGTTTCATGTGTTTCTGCTTCATTGCTGTTTTTAACTTAGTCATTCTGCATGTTTTCTCTGTTTGCTTTCATTTTGCATTTTAAGCTGATTGTGACAAAATCGCTTTCATCCACTATTTTCATTGATTTAGCTTGAACTAGATAGTTATCCTCACCCATAGTGATAACATCACGCTTTGGTTCGACAACCTTATATACTATAAAGATTTGCATAACTGGACTAAAAATCTTGTTATCACCATGATGTGGGCATTGTGTCAGGTAAGTTTTGAAGTGTTCCAAAGCTTCATAAAATGACTCAGTTGGGAGCTGTGCAAAGCTGGAGAAGGAGCTCCTAAGTTTAACAGTGCGAGAAGTAGAGAAAAATTTTCCTAGGAAGGCTGCTTTACATCCATCCCAAGTAGTAATGGTACCTGGTGGTAAGTGTTTTCCCATGATCTAGCTTTGTCATTAAGTGAGAAGGGGAACTGTTGGAGTTTGAATGCATCTTCACTAACTCCATTGATTCTTGTAAGCCTGTAGAGATGTTCGAACTCATGGAGGTGATCTAGGGGATCTTCATTTGGTAGACCACGAAATTGGTGGTTTTGGACTATGGAAATCATAGTGTGCTTTATCTCAAAGGTGTTGCTTGT
Organism: Lepidium africanum; assembly: GCA_900406405.1. Lineage (NCBI taxonomy): Eukaryota > Viridiplantae > Streptophyta > Magnoliopsida > Brassicales > Brassicaceae > Lepidium > Lepidium africanum. The sequence goes on along the minus strand of OVAX01000325.1, from coordinate 88,823 downwards.
AACTTCAGGTTGTATGATTCTGTCGTGCTGAATATGGATACCGAGGACATCACCGGCTCCAATTATATGTTTAGGAGAAGCATCCGGTGTTCCCTCTAATGACCTTTCTGATCTGGTATCATCCATTGTACCTAACTGAACGCTCAACCTCTGAATTGCGCTGTATTAACCCAGAAACTGCAAACCCAGGAACTGAACTCGGACCTAGCAGATCGAGTGATGTAGGCGAGTGAGCAAAATCTAGGCAGCTGAGGGTGTGACTCGCTTTAGACAGGCGAGTGGGAAGAGTGAGTCGTGTTGTACTAGCTATGTGTAGGTGAGTAAGCACAGCGAGTGACCTGAAACGCACCAAAAACAGAAAAATCGAATGACACAAGTAGCAGACACTTGATCTTAGAGAGTGTAAGACCCAAAATGTAGCAAAAAAACACTTAATTTGGCAATGGTTCCAATTTGATAACGGGATATTTCCACCCCTCTGTGTTATCAAATCCTCATAGTACTTGAGGTATCGAACCAATAAGTATGTTGCTAGCACTAAGGGTATTCTTAGGCTATCTAATTCAAGTGCAATCTAGTTTCACAGAGAAAGCTCAAGCAAGCAAAATAGAGCAATGATCATAAAAATAGAACAACAAATAGAAAAAGTGCAATAACTAAAATCAAAATAAGATTGACTGGACTAAGCAATAAACGGAATGAGAAGGGGTCTTGAGGAGCTAGGGTCAACAATCTCAGCAAACTTAGTGACTAATTTCTTATCCAACAACCTAATGGATGATCTCTAGGCCATAGATAACAACAGCAATCAGATTCATTCTCATGAAGTCTAACCTTTCCTTAGCTGCAACCAAAGCCATTCTCATGGTGATCACAACAAGAGAAGCATTAAGAACTATCTATTTAGCCTAACCAGCACCCTAAGCAACTAATCTCTTAGGCCAAATGAGCAAATTCCAAGTCTAGGTTCTATCTAGCATTTCTACAAACACCTTGTGTGCATGAATACATAAAATCAGATTTCACATGGCCAGAATGAAATAGTCATTAAGTACACCTAGATTGGAGAGATCTAGCCTCAAATCTGGAAAATAAAACGTGCCTCATGTTTTTAAGGGTTAAAGGGCTATTTATAGTCCAAAAAGCCCAACCCTAGAAGGGTCAACGCAAAGAAAAAGTCAACAAAGTAAAATTCTGGAAAGCCAACTCGCTCTGACGGTGAGTTGGACAGGCGAGTAGGTGAAACTCCATCTTCTGAGTCGTCACTTGCTGGTTACGGAGAGTCATGCAGGCGAGTCATTATTTATGCATCCTGGAAATTGGTCCACTCGATGGTTACATCGAGTTAGGCAAGCGAGTCATATATCTGGGCTCTTGAAACAGGTTTACTCGCAGGTCCACTCAGCAAGACGGCGAGTGAGGTGGGCGAGTTGCACTAAATCAGGCCTAATTTTTGCTCCAAAGAGATGTTTCATGCTCAAAACGAAGTATATGATGCTCCTCACGTCCACTATGCTCCAAAATGGTCCAACTAGCTCCTAAAGTACCTAAACAACTCCATATGCGACATGTATGCAATATGAACCTAAAAGGGACTCTAGAATGATGAGAATGCTATGAATATAGATGCAATGTGCACTAAATAATGCTTCTAAATGTGCTAAAATGCAGACAAATCATTATTCCACCGCTTTGGTCTTCGGGTCTAAGGTTCTGCTGCTGGTTCCAACTCTTCTGCCTTCTCCGCTACCATAAACATTGTTCACGTGTTGCCAAGGTTTGACATACACATCCACTGTCGTGCTTAGGGGATTCTTGTACACGATTTTCCCTGTTAGCACGGCATATCGCCTTGCACTTGTTGCCTTCTCCTCTTCGGCCTCCGCATGCGTGAGCACTCGATACATCGCATATTCTAGGGAAGTCGGCTTGCGCATCTTTAAATTCCTCTTGACAAACTCGTCCTCATGCCAAATTGCGGTCTTTAGCAGCTCAGTTGCGTTCTTTTCAGTGATCGACACTCTCGCGGCCACGTCTCAAAATCTATCAAGGAATGCCCTGAGTGGCTCGTATTGTCCCTGCTGGATGGCATGTAGGTCGGTAATAGAGCTGTTCTGCATGATTTACATTGAGTAGTGTTTCCTTGGTGATTTGATCGAAATTATCGATCTAATACGGCTTAAGCTTGGCGAACCATCCCAGCGTGTTACCATCCACGTGCTTGATGAAGAGTTGACACAGTCCAGTATCCCATTCGTTCGTCATAAACCTTGTCCTTCATGTGGCTATGGTATAGGACGTGAGTAACTTCCTCGGGGGTGGTCCTTCCTTCGTATGTCGGATATCGAATCTTCGCGTCAATGCTGACGGGTGTATTTGAGAGGCGGTGCGTGAACAACGTCTTGTGCGTTTGAGCGTGGATAATGTACAATTCTGGGGCCGAACTGGTCGCTTGATGTAGCTTCAAGGTCCAGCCGCCTACGGTCTTTTCCAAGATGGAATTCAGAATCCTTGTTGCTATGGCGGTCATCGGCGTGACTTGGAGTGCGAGTGAATCTCTAAATAGGGTTCGGTTCAGCCTAGACGGCGTCTGTTCTACCTGGAACCCAGCTATCTGCGAGTGAATCTCTAAATAGCATGTGTGGTGGCCAACGCTTCAAAGCATGTAGAGGTTTCCTTGTTCATTTACTCTATGCGTTCGAGGATAAGCTGGAGGGGATCAGGTCTGTTCATCGTTGCGTTAGGATCAGGAGCATGTGTTGCTTGCCGTGGTCCTTCCTGGGCATCCTGGGTTTGAAGGTCCGCTATTGGGATGATAGGTAACGTTGCGTCATGTGCAACACCTTGTTGTTGTGGAGTCATCGGCGAGCTCTTCAGCTGAACCGCTGGATGTTTAGTTTGGTACATCCTTTCCATTTGAGAGTCTCGGTTGATCATGCTTTCTATTGTAATGAGAGTAATCTTTGTCCCTACAGATGGTGCCAACTGTTTGTGGTGAGATTAGCACAAGGTTTATTGATCAAAGCTAGGTAGAGATCACAATGTGTTTTGGATTCTCGGTTTTAGGTGACAATCATGATTACAAATATTGTATAAATATTGTAGTTCTAGAGAGCAAAGGGTGTTCGAATCCCCTCCTCGGCGTCTGCCTCCTCTATCTTTATAGCTGAAATGCTTAAGGGCAATCTGTTGATCTATCGGGCTAGTCATGATGACCTATGGTCGAAGCTTGTGGGCCCTCAACTAGGACATCATTAAATACGTTGCAGAGTGTCGAGGATGAACACTGATGCTATGCTTCGCACACAGTGGAGGGCATGCCGCCAGGGCGGTCTCGCATCTATATCTGCCAAGGATGAGGTGATCCATGGTTATTGACTTTTGCTAAGTATTTTTTGGACCTATCGAAACCACATGGTTCGGGCTACAAAGGTGCGACCCACCTCCAAATTAATACAATTGTTCGGTGTGATTAAAACGGACAAAAATGTCAAAAACCTTGTAGTTTTAGTGGTATTTTTGTGTAAAACATTTTGGGAGACTCGAAGTTCAAGTTGTAAATGGATGACAACATAGATCTTTAAGGTAGCTGGCTTTATACTTGGAATCCTTTTAATCAAGATTTCTTAGCTCAAACAGAAGTTTGAGGGTTGAGTGCCCCTTTTAGACTTCTAGTTGTTCAAATCTCGCATAAAAGGTATTATTTTTTCTCCCAGTGTCTTTCCGACTTATTCTTGAAGATCAAGGAGGTGGTAGACCGAAGCTGCGCCAATTTTCCTTTTCGCCAACACAATCTTGCAGTTTCTCCTGGGACCACTTGTAGAAATCCTAGGACGCTCCACTTTTGCTGTTGATGACAACCATATACACAGATACACGTAGCAAGGAACCTATGATTAACTGGAAATAGTGGTCTTGACCCATTAAAATTTCTTCCCTTTTTCTACAAGGAGATTGCATGTCAAGGCTGAAAGCCTGAAGATAATTAGAGCTATTTCACATCTTCTATCGTACTCTTTAGCCATAAATCCAGGACTTCTCATGATCAATTTCATTTTGAGAGAATTAGGCTTTTGTTGAAACTCATCTACCTTATTTCATGGTATTTTTGCTTCTTTTCATATGTTATCATATCTCTCAGCTACTCATTTTGTACTCATACCTTGCTATTGTAAGTTTGATCTTTTAATAAAAGCATTTGTGTGACAAAAGAAAAGCATGAAATTTGTTTTGAATAATCTAATAAAAAAAAGTTGATCATAAAGTTTGCATCAATATTTTAAAATGAAATGGAATTATAATATAACTTAAAAAAAAAAAAGTTTAAATCCCAAAAAAAGTTGTTGTCATTTGCATAATCACACCACACACCACCATCATGTCACCAAGAAAACAGTTGTATCAATAAATAATTTTTAATTTAAATATAATATTTTTAGCAAAATAATTATTTAGTACCTACAACTATACGTAATTTCACACACAAATATATATACTATTCTGATGGAAATGCACGGTCATGAATCCAAATTATTTTGTAAATTTCTTTGTTATCACAACATACAAGATATAACTATAATTTTAAATTGTAAACTATATATATATATATATATATGGCAAACATATTTTATATATGGAAATAACTGAAAGTGAGTTGTCTCGTACTATCAAGTACCCCAAATCTTTTCTTCCTTTTGGTCAACAGTAAGAGTTAATTAGGCTACTTACAATGGAGGTGTTGAATTTCAGATTCAATCCCTCCAATGGTGTAGTTGAATAAATAAAATGCTCAGTTGAAAAGTTAGAATGTTGAATAAATTCAACAGGAGTTGAATGAATAAAAGAAAAAAAAAAAAAAAGAAGCTCTCAGCAAAAATGAATGAAGGGAGATGAGAGATAAATAAGATGACATATGTCAATTTACTATTTGGTTAGATGATTTTTTTGAGATTTTATATCTCTAAAATTTTCAATCTAAATTAATTTTATTTTCATCATTTAAAAAAATAAAAATCGACATCAAAATTTTTTTTATTTTTTGTGCTCTATAAATAGAGACTTGTTTAATTTAATTTGGACACAGAAAAAAATTCATTTTTTAATATAAGTTTTTTACTACTATTCTATAAACTCCTATTTTAAACATATTTTGGTTGTCGAGTTGCTCTCAGTCTGGTGGTTAGGATGATTCAGCTAATGACTTTGCATTAGGGTTCAATTCTTACCCACTGCATTATTGTAGCTTAATTTAGGGTGGGCTTTAGACTATGGATCAGGCCTCGATCCAATGTTGACAAAAAAAACATATTTTGGCTTATTAATATATAGTTAATTGTTATTAGTATATACTTATAATATACAAATGAAAATAAGAATATAAAAAGTAGTGGGGTAGGGCGTTTAATTTTATTAATCAAATCATTGTAAGGATATTAAATTAAAAGGGTGTTGAATGATTATGTGGAAGAAAGAGAAATGATGTGGAGTGATAAAAGTTAAAAGTTAGGGTGTTAACTCTCAAAACCATTGTACATAGTCTTATAAAAAAGCATTGGAAATTTTCAAACTTATCAGATTAGGTATACGAAGGTACTTTTTACTGAAATGGGTATTGCTTTGTGTGTGAAATGTCCATTATACCCCGTCGGCTATTTGGCCTTTCATTTTTCCACTCAACTTTTTAATTTTTTTTTTTTCATTATTTTGTGATTACACCATCTCATCACCATTTTTATTTTGACTAAGGGTTTACTGTGGGAGAAGCTTTGTCAATGGATTCTCAACGGATTTTCTTACAATCCGATGGTTGAAACGCGGAGCCGTCCGAAGAGCGAGTCGGCCACGGTGAAGGTTGATTTAGGTTTTCCTCGAAATAGCAATTTGCAAAGGTGTAGATCGACTAATGATGCTGAAGTTTAGAAAGGGAAATCTCGTCTCCTTTGTACGGAGGAATCAATTATGCCAAAAGAAGATGAAATCAGGAATTTTTGGTTCTTGCATGTTGGAGAGGAGGATTCTATAACTCGTCGAAGGGGCTTGCATCTCAAGGGAACTTCTGATGACGGTTGTAATGGAATTTCGGGTCCAATGCGAAGTTAGTTTGTTCTATTTATTGTTTCTTTGTTATTTACACCTCAAACTGTCAATTGCTCATACTCTAAGGTATTGGTTTATGTTCTGTTGTTGGTTGTTCTGTTTTGGGAGTCATTCTCTGTCAACGGTTTCTGGAATTCCTTGATTTCCCTTCTTCTTACATGTGTTTCTTGTTTTATTTTATTAGTCTTTCTGTAATACCTTTTTTTGTCATTCTGTTTGTCTTTATGTATAATAGGTCGTGAACGTCATTTTATTGTTTTATGTCTCTGTTTCCTCTGTCTTGTTATTCATATCTCATAACCTTCATCTTTGTTTCCTCTGTCTTGTTATGTTTCTGTTTTATATTTGTTCTTTCTGATTCCCTATTACGTACATTTCCAATTGATTTTCACTATTTGTTGTTTGATAGTTTTTATTTGTTTGTTATTATTTGTGCTTAACTTTGTTCTTGTATTATGCTTAAGTCACATTGCTCAGATATTGTGCTGTTAATTTTTGTGGCTTATAAATTTGTATTCCTCCTGCTCATTGTTTTGATGTAGTTCCACTTTCTACTTTAACTATCTGAAAGTTTGTATGCTTGCGTTATTTTTTTCTTATTCTTAATTTCTCCTGTGAAATTGTTGTTCTTATTAACCAATGTGCTTATCTGGTATTCTTTGAGAGTATAGCTTTTGGCTTTTTATTCTCAATTCTTTGCTTTACATGTTATTGCTTAAATTTGTTTAGTTTCATATTTCTCGTTCATCGTATTACTTTAAACAGCTTTATGATTTTCGTGTCTGCTATTGCCATACTTTTACCTTCTTAATGTGTATTTGTTTTGTTCATTGTCACTTTCCCGTCCAATGCTCCTCTTCGGTTCGTCTTTGCTTTTTTTTTTCCTATGCTTCTTATTGTCTTCCATTCATATTGTGTCTTACTATGTACTCCTGTTTTGAGTTTTTCCAAAACATTGTTGCCTCTGTTATTTTTTCGTGGTTTGCGTATTCATAGCTCATAACCTCTTGCTTAGTTTCCTCTGCCTTGAGACACTTCATCACATTGTTTCTACATACATCATTTTGTATATGCCGCATTGATAGAGTCATAGTTACATGACATTCGTAAAATGAGAAGTGCTCGTGTGTTAGAAGAAGCAGAGAAGTAAGAAGTGTTCGTAAAGTGTTGGTTAATTAGAAAAAGAAGTAGAGAAGTGTAATTGGTGATCTAGTGACATGTCAAGAAGAGATGGAGTATCTTTCATAATTAGAATAGCTTTGAATATATTGTGGTATGTTGTGTTCTTCTTGTAAAACCTTTGAGAGACAGTAATGGAGTTTAGGGTTTAATACAAGTAAACTCTGAGACTCGTGTGGATTATACTCCAAATTATTAATATCACGTGCTTCTCGTTTTACCCAATCGAAGGGTAAAAATGTCAAACCACATCTGTAAATCATAGGGAAATAGTTATGTTCCTGATTTAAAGTTTTTTGGAGGTACAATACCTGTTTTGATAAAAGTCTCTTACAAAAGTTTTATGATATGGAATCGTTTCAAGAGTTGATTATTGTTTTTAAGCAATCTTCAAATAGTCCATAAACATCATTATGCCAGAAAGATCCTTTAGGCTAGACTTTTCCTACACACAAGACAAGTTGTAGTTAGGTCGTCCCTTTGTTCTTCCTCCAATGAACGATTATTATTTTACTAGAATGTATTTGATAAAGTTTGTTCTTATTTTATCATATTTTATTTATATTACACTAAAGTTTGAAATCAAGATGTCAGAACAAAATACAGAATCTCTGACCACTAAGTAAAATAAAGGTGCCCAAGTAGTCTATTTGGTTTACTCATATATACTCAGATGATATATTATGTACACTATCTAAAAAATCATAGAAAGGCAATGTTACAAAAAAATTTGTTAAAGAAAAGCCTAAAATGAAAATGAAAAAAAAAAAAACTATAGAGTTTGAAATGAAAAAGGATAGTTGGTCATCGACTCATTTTAATAGAGTTAGAATTGGTATTTCATAACACAATGTTTTAATATTGAAAGATACAACTTTCACAAGAATAAAACTAATACAATTTTAAAAAGAGAAATTTGGGTTAATGCTCCTAAGAAAACCACAAATTAGGTGATTATTTCTCCTACTAGTTTTTATGCCCAAAATACCTCTATTATCTATCTCTACAACTTTTCATTACCTCTTGTTCTCTCTCTTCTTTTCTTTCTCTTTTATGTTCTCTTCCTCCTCTCTTAGTTCTCTCTCTTTTCTTTTTCCTCTTCACTCTCATGTTCATCATCTTCTCTGAGCTCGCTCTATTTTCTTCATCTTCTTTCTACCTCTCTCTCTCTCTTCTCATCTTCTTCTCTCTCACACTTTCTCTCAGCTCTCTCTTCTCTCATATCTCTCTTTTCTTCCTTTTATTTTGAAAAAAAAATTAGGGTTTTAGATCGGATCGACATAGAGCTAGATCTGATCCGAAATTATGTGATTATAAAAACAAGATATGAAGATTTGGATACGAAACTAAGGAGTTTCAGGATCTTGCCAAAGTTCGTTTCAGGATCCGAAATTATGTTTGAATCGTTTCTTTGTCTGTAACTTGATTTGGTTTAGGTGACCGCATAGATCAAAAAACTTTGGACAAGCTTCAAGCATTTTGAATTTTGTTGGGTTTATGGTATTTCTTATTGTTATCATCGTCATGTTCTTATGGTAAAGCAAATTGGAGTATGGAGAACAATAAAAGATATTGCCATTTGGAACTAAAACAACGAAATTTACCGGGTAATAAATAAGTTAACGGATACCAAATGAAAAAGATTGCCATTTGGAACTGAAACAACGAGATTTAGCGGGTAATAAATAAGTTAACGAATACCAAATGAAGAGATTGTCATTTGGAGCTGAAAACAACAAGATTTACCCGATAATAAATAAGTTAACGGGTGATAAATAAGTTAACTGATAATAATAAGTTAGCGGATAATAAGTTTTTTTATCCATGTTAAAATTACCAGGTGATAAATAAATTACCTGCTAATAAATAAATTACCTGCTAAGAAATGTACTACTGAGTATTACATTTATTATTAACTGCTAATAAATATGTTATCCGATACAATAGTTTTTTACTGTATACTAAATTTGTTACTCTGTATTTAATGTTATGTCATATTCTCTCTCTTCTAATTAATATCGTCAAGGACATTTCTATCATTTTACATATCGGTCCAATGACATTTACTGAATTAAAAATTTGGAAAGGATAGTTACTATATTTTAATAAATAAAGAGGATATTAGGTTAATTTACTCATTTAAAAATATATTGTATAGTGTTTTAATATAAATAAAATAATGTCTCAAAGTTTTCTATTGTTTATTTGAAATCTTAGGTAAGATGTAATGATATTAGAGCACCTCCATGGGTAGAAGTAAGATAAATTTCTTACCATTTTTAAAATGAAAAAAAATTAGTAAAGTAATAAAAAGTATGAAAGATAAGAAGAAACATTTCTCAAACAAGAAACTTAGAGAAACTCATTAGAAACTCAATTGTCACATGCCATTTTCTTATAGAACAAAACCTTAAAAAATAAAATTTAATTAAAAAATAAATTTTAATAAAAAATATTAGTAATTTATTGTTTAGAAATTGAAAGAGTTTCTTAACTTGCTGAGTTGCTCTTAGTTTGGTGGTTAAGATGATCCAGCTAATGATTTGATGCTAAAGTTCGATTCCTATCCGCTACATTATGATAGCTTAAAAAAAATTTAAAGGATGAAGTTTAGGCTATAGATCGGGCCTTATCGATCCAATTTTTGACAAAAAAAATAGTTTCTTAACCGATGATGCTCTTATGAGTTTCCATTAGCCCTGAGAATAATTATACGTATCCGCCAGATATTTGGATCTGTATCCGAAAAATAGATATTCGGTCCAAACGGATACAGATAGTAAATTTACATATCCGGCGGATACGGATACGGATACTGCAAAAAAGTTAGGACCAGATATCCGGTTATTAAGCCCATTAAAAATTAAAACCCAAAAATTAGAATTAAAACCATTCATAATTAAGCTCATTTATAACTTGTGTAATTTAAGCCCATCAAAATTGAAGCCCATATCTCTTATTGCAGCTTTCATCGAGACACTTTCATTCTCACAAGGAAAAAATTCAATCTACCGCAAAAAAATTGACAAATTCATTCCAAAACTAAGCTTCAATTTCTTTGAATCTATTATTGCTCTGGGTAAAATCTATCACTCTGCTGTCTAGAATCATGTATGGGCTTCTAGATAATTCTTTGTATTAACCATTATTGAACGATTTAGGTTTGATTTGAAACAAAAACCTAAATTCCTAAGATTAGTGTTTGATTGAACAATTTCTTCTTGTAGAAGCTTGGCATCTATCTGTTTGGTCTTCAAGAACACAAAGAACACGAAGACTAAAGTAAATTTCTCTGATTTTAATTTTGTGTACTGAGTTTTTTTTTTCAGATTAGTTATCGATATTTTAGGATTTATGAATCTGAGAATTAGGGTTTACTAATTCTGTATTTAAATCTTCTTTTGTTCAAAGTTTAGACCCATCGTTGTGCTGCTCTCACTAAATAGATTTCTCTCACACCAAACCTATTTAAGTTAATCGAAAGTTTAGTGAAGCTCATCTTTAAGAACTTCATTGTCATCGCTGGGTAAATATATTAAGTAACATTTAAGCCAGTCAATTTAGTTTCTGGTTTTAATATTTTTTTCCATTAATTTGATCCTCTTTTGCTTTTGGTGTCCAGACATGTGATGAGCTTGCTCTGTATGTGCATACAAGTCTTTTTCTCTAAATTCTTAACATGAGAATATAACAAATCTTAAGCCCTTGTATAGTTAAGAAATTGGTTTATATAGATACGTTTCAGTGAGGGTAATAGAGTTGAAGACTCATGGAGATGACAAATAGTGGTTGAGGTATTAGGCTATTTATTCACTTATTAAGACTCATTGTTGTTTAGACCGACCAATTGTTGTCTTTATGCCTTCTCTTTGCTTTGAGTGTTTCTTCCATTGATCTCTTTTGTTCAAACTTGAAGATTTGCTTTGATTTCTTAAATGCTTTGGAAGTTTATAACTAGTTTGTGATTATACTTCTTGTTTGTTTTTCTTCTTTCTTAGATTAGTTATATAGATCAAAGTATAGTTTTTTTTATAGCAATTGTGGTACTATGGCTGACAGCTTATTTTATCATTTTTTGTAGATGGCTTCAACAGATGAGACTACAAAATCAACTCAAAATTGTGGTACTGAGACTGGCAGCTCCACCCACATTCATGTGAACAACACCTAGAGACAGAATCTTCTGAAAATATAGTGGATTCAAAGAAAAGATCTAAGGTTTGGTTGTATTTTGTGAAGAACGATATTTTTGACAAAGCAAAGTGCATTCATTGTGGAGCAATGATCTCATGTAGAACTAAGCATGGTGCCACAACTAGTGCAATGTTGAACCATATATCTAGATGCAAATTGATGCCTATAGAAGAAGGTGATGGGGAAAATGATGGTAAAAAGCGGAAGCAATCAACTTTACTTCATCATAATCAAATGGATGGAACTGTAGGGAGTAGAGTGCCATCGTATGTGGCATTTATTCAACCAGCATCTCATAAGGCATTAATGGAAATGATCATTGTGGATGAACTACTTTTTAGATTTGTTGAACATAAGGGATTTAGGAGATTCATGAGTGTTCTCAGCCACGGTTTGATATCCCTTGTCGCCAAACGGTAGCTAGAGATTGTTTAGAGCTTTATGAGTATGAAAGGGGAAAGCTTAGAAAGTTTTTTAGAAACTACAAAGGCAGTATTTCTTTGACTACAGATTGTTGGCCATCCATACAGAATATGAGCTACATGTGTCTAACTGCTCACTATATAGATGAGAATTGGAGGCTGCACAAAAGAATCATGCTAGTGAAACAATCGGTAAAATGGTTGAGAAGTGTTGCATTATCTGGGGAATTAGAAGAGTGTTCACCATTACCGTAGATAATGCAAGTTCTAATGATTTTGCATTAAAGTACTTGAAGAAAAAGTTGACTTCATGGGGAACAACTATCTTGGGTAGAGAATTTCTGCATATGCGTTGTGGAGCACATATTTTAGGTCTGATTGTGAAAGACGGTCTTCAAGAAGCACATGATTCAGTCTTTAGGATCATATCAGCTGTTAGGTATGTTCGATCTTCACCTAGTAGGCTGAAACGGTTTAAGGAGTGTTTGGAGATTCAAAAGGTTGAATCAAAGGCTGGTCTTTGTTTAGATGTTGAAACAAGATGGAACTCAACCTTTCTGATGCTACAAGCTGCTATAAGTTTAAAGAAAGAGTTTGATATGCTTGAGCTAGAAGATGACAAGTATGTTTCAGAACTTAATAGAATTTTCAAAGCTATACCAACTGAAAGTGATTGATTATGTGCTAGTGCATTGTCCGATATTTTACAGTATTTGTATGATGCAACTGTGAATATCTTTGGATCTAAATATGTCACTGGAAATACATATATGAAAGAGAACTTTGGAGTGGGTTGGATGATAGTGAAGATGGACACAACAGAGGATGCACACAAGAAAGCTATGGCTGAAAAAATGAAGCTCAAGTTTTATAAGTATTGGGGAAATTTTGACAATACAAATATGATGATCTATGTTGTTGCAGTTCTTGATCCGCGATACAAAATGAGATGGGTAAAGTTGATGATTGAAGGTACATACCCACCTTATGAGGCTAAGTGATTGATTGACAAGATCCTAGATGCTTTGAACAGATTATTTGCATATTATTTATCTTTGCAATCACAAGATCCAGTGATATTTTCCTAAAGAAAAGAAGATTCTGGGCCTTAGTGGTACAAGGAAGCTATTAATCTCGTGGATGACATTGGTTCTTTGCTGCTTTCTTTATTCTAAATGTTGTTCTATTTAAATTTGTATTTGAACTTATCTTATGACTAGCTCTTGTGATGGATTGTATTTACATTTGATGTTCAATTATCTAGCTTTGTTTTACTTATTATTTGATATAACTGAAAGCAGGATTCACTAGGGAAAAAAATTATGGATATGGATATATCTGCGGATATGGATGCAAATCAAAATACAACGGATCTGGTAAAAATAGCCGGATATCCGCTCCATCAAAGAGCTAGTCTCCATGACCATGATAGTAATATTTTAGTCTTAATTTTTATAATAGAATAATTTCAACTATCTTAGTTGCAACATATTCAATGTGCCGAGCTCTTTTTACTAATTACTACATATTTAATTTTGCATATTCATTTTGTTCCTCATTTTTTTTTTTTTTAGACTTGAAAATATGTTTAAAAATATATAGGAAAAATGATCTATTTCTTAATGAATTTTTACTACAGTGCTGATTTTTTAATAAACATTTGAACCCGTCTTAAATCTTTTAAAAAACATGCATTAACTATATAATTGTGGCATATTTCTAAATTGACTGTTAGCTTTGTTAGTCAACGGTTGATTTGTTGAAAATTTCTAGGGTTCGTGACATATTTGAATCAGAATTTTAGAGTTAGAGAATTTTAAATTAGTCAGATTGTAATGGATTGTAATTAAGTTTACTTTTCGGTTAGTTTTAATGTTATTTTAAGTTATTTTAATTTATTCTAATTTTTTTTATTATTCTAATTTTTTATAATCTTTCAAAAATATTTTTCTAATTCTTGAAAAAATTTCAAATTTCATAAATTTTCTTTGAATTTTCTTTAATTTTTTTATTTTAAAAATTTTTTTTTTTTATTCAGCTGGAACACGTATCACTGTGTCGCCTAACAACGGAGACTTAAACGTTGACTAACGGAACTAAAAGTCAATTGAGAAACAAGCAAGCAACAAATAATGCACCCGATTTAATAAAAGCTGCAGAATGATATATTGCAGAATAAAATTTTTAGGCAAAAAAACAACAAAATTCTGTTTTTTTGTCTAATGACTTTTCCTTTGTAAATCTTTAGGTAGAAAAAAAAGTTGCAGAATTACTTTACATTACGTTATTATACATATTATGCTTATTGACAAAATTTTAGCATAATCGTATTAGATTAAGCTATTAGGCGATTATATCAAAGATTATATCGGGAGACTACTATTGTTCTCTCTCTTTTATATATTAAATTAATTATCAAAGAACTCTTCCTAAATGACTCCATTAAACAGATAATTAAAAGGAAAGGTTTTTAATAAGCTTGAAGAAAGAGAGAGGGAATCGTGATAAGAGACGAACCACCACCCTTAGGCCCTAGATAGCGATAGAGAAGATGTTCTTTATAGGATGAACAAAACATCCTCTGTTTCTCTATTCTTCTTTCTTTCCACATTTACTGATGGTCATCTCCAAATATGGTGAATTTCTTACTTTCTTAAAAAAGATATTTCCTGTTTTTAATTTAGCCTTTGGTCGTTCCTCTCATTTTTTGCCGTTAGTCGTCTTCGTAATTCTTCCATTTCTGGGTTTTTGGTTTTGTGATTTGATGATGCATTCGTTTTTCAGATTTGAAGATCACCCAAATTCGGACAACAGATATCGAATTACGTCTTAGATTTGCAGACAACAAAAGTATGTTCCACGTCTTGGATTTTCAATTTCATCTGAGACAACTGTTGCTGTAATTCTCACCTGAATCGATTTTGTTTCTCTGAGTTGGAGCAGGAGCAAAACAGATGGAATCGGATCTGGGCAAGCTCTTCATTGGTGGAATTTCGTGGGACACAGATGAAGAAAGGTTAAGAGACTATTTTAGCAAGTATGGTGATGTAATTGATGCTGTGATCATGAGAGATCGTGCCACAGGACGTGCCCGTGGCTTTGGATTCATCGTCTTTGCAGATCCTTGTGTTGCAGAGAGAGTGATCATGGAGAAACACATCATCGATGGCCGCACGGTTAGTGATTGGATTCTTCTCTAATCTTCTTAATGTTTGAGCTGATCGTCGAGATCGTATGGGAACTTTCTAAATAGCTGCATTTTCCTAAGAATGATTCTGATATGGTTTGGTTTAGTTAATGGCAATGTTTTTAAAGTGTTAGATCAATCGGTTTTCCAGGTTGAGGCGAAGAAGGCCGTGCCTAGGGATGATCAGCAGGTGCTAAAACGACACGCTAGTCCTATCCACCTTATGTCACCTGTCCATGGTGGTGCTGTTGGTGGAAGGATAAAGAAGATCTTTGTAGGAGGTTTACCATCTAGCATTACCGAGGCGGAATTCAAGAACTACTTTGATCAGTTTGGTACGATTGCTGATGTTGTGGTAATGTATGATCATAACACGCAGAGGCCAAGGGGGTTTGGCTTCATCACATTTGATTCGGATGATGCTGTTGATAGGGTTCTTCACAAGACCTTCCATGAGCTCAATGGTAAACTAGTCGAAGTCAAAAGAGCCGTACCTAAAGATAGTACACCTGTTTCTAATAACAGAAACCCGCTACCTGGAGGTATTAATTATGGAGGTTCCCCTAATAGGATGTCTGCTAATAGCTATTTCAATAACTTTGCTCCTGGTCCTGGTTATTATAACAATATAGGCTCTGTTGGTGGTCGGTTTAGTCCTATTATTGGTAGTGGTAGGAATGCGGTTTCTGCTTTTGGCCTTAGTTCAAATCATGAGTTGAGTATGAATTTGAATCCAAGCTATGATGAGACAACTTCTACATTTGGGTATAACCGGGTTCAGAGCAACCCTTACTTTAATGGTGCTTCCCCAAATCGTTACACATCTCCAATCGGGCACAATAGAACCGAATCCCCTTACAATTCCAACAATAGGGACTTGTGGGGAAACAGAAAGGACGCTGCAGGTCCCGGTTGGAAATTGAATGTCTCAAATGGAAACAACAGAGGAAACTGGAGACTTCCTTCTGCTGTTGGTAATGATAACAATGGTTATGGGAGAAACTTTGGGACGGGTTCTGAACTTTCCTCGTCCCCTTTTAACGGTTTTGAAAGTTCTATAGGGGAGTTGTACAGAGGCAGCTCAGTTTACAGCGACTCAACGTGGCAGCAGCAGATGCCACCGCAGTCTTCTCACGAGCTAGACACATTGTCTCGCTCTTACGGTTATGACATTGACAATGTAGGTTCAGGCCCATCTGCAAATGACTCAGAAGCTTACAATGGAAGCTATAATGTTGGAAATAGACAAACTAATAGAGGTAACAAACAACTTTGTTATTCTCAAAAGACTTTTTAACTTTGATACGTTTGATCGCAGTCGAAAGGTTCTGATGTGTATTTTTATTTACTTGTTTAGGTATTGCGGCATAGGTTATCAAAAACAAAGAGGAAAAGAAAAAGTTGAGATATTTGTAGATTGAAAGCAACCAATTGAATGGAAGAGCTTAAAGTAAGTTCCTCCCATGACAAAGAAACCAACTTTGAGTGCGAGTCTTTGCCAAATATTCTGCTTTGTTTTCTCTTTGTTAAACTAAACACAAAAAAAACAACAAAAACGAAAAGAACAGTTTTTTTTTCTTACATAAAGATCAGATCGTAGCAGCCATACAACAAGATGATTGAAGATTTGCTTTCGAAGTTCTTGTCAAAAAGATTTTTTTCTTTCCTTCATAGTAATAACCAAAAACAAAGATCTAGATTCACAGGGTTTTGTGCTCTGTTTTGTAATTTTAATTTTTTTTTATCTTCGTTACAAATCGAATTGTTTATGGAAACTGTGTTTTTCTTCGTTTTTTTCTCCAAATAGTGTGGGAGAACATATTGTGTAACAGAGGGATAGGACTAATTTGTTGCATGTATCCCTAATGAGATATAATTACTCTTTTTTCTCTGTAATCATTTCATGTTTATTATTTGTGTAAACAAACAATAATATATCCATACTTTTTTGGAATAAATTAAAAATATGACTAAAATAAAGATTAATAAGAATGTTAAGAATATTGAAAAAAAAATAGCTAGTGATTTTTAAAAGTTATCCAGCTTATTTTTACGTTTTGAAAAAATTATCAGCAGTTTTTTACTGAAAAATGAATACATTTTATCCAAAAAGAACAAGAGAACAATGAAATCATTATTACGGAACATGCAAACAATCATAGAGGTCCAAAACTTTTGCGACTTTGAGGCCTCCTTCTCGTAAAAGCTGTGTGTACGAGAAATCTCTTTTTATATTTTTAATTTTTAATTTACTCCAATAAGGTAAATTTATTACATGTCTATTTCTTTGGCTAATTTTGATTAACGGCATATGCTATTTTACTAGTTTTTTTTTTAAAAAAAAAAGCCACACTTTTAAGAACACATTTACCAAAGAAAAGTTTTTTTTTTCTTGTGATAGCTCAGTTAATTTGTTAGTTTTTCTTCTAAAATGATTAATTACTACTATATTTCGAGAAATTTTCTCATTTTCTTTTGTTTTTGGGAATATCCCCAAAAAAACCTCCAAAGTTTAAGGTACTCCCAGATTAAACTTAAACAATTTTGACTCCTAAAATAAACCTCTAACCTATAGATATGGATAAATTAACCCTAAAAGTGGTTCTCATAAACACTAATAATAACTATGTTAAAAGATCCGTTAAAGTGATATGTTTCCGTTAGTAACACTGTTAAAATATATCTTGATGATTAATTATAATTAAAAAAAAGAACTAGAAAACGATTTGGGTTATTAGGGTTTCGGAAAACAAAACGAAAAAATCAAATAAAAGAAGAAAAAAGTTGATTTGAGTGGCTATCGGTTTATTATGGTGGCTATCGGTTTATTATGGTGGCTATCGGAGACTAAGTTTAAGTTCGGAACTTATCTGAAGTCAATTGGTTGAATCAAAACAATTCTAAAGTTTTCACAAGGTAAAAGTGTTTATGTGTATCGTATTCATCATTGTTTATTTAATAATTTTTTTAGTATTAGGTAGAATCAAAACAATTCTAAAGTTTCCACAAGTTTTTTGTTTCACGTCAAATAGTTGCAAACTATAGATTCACCTTGTTTTTGTTGTGAGTGGAAAGAGTATATCTGCAGCCTGAATTGCTTGCTCTGTAACTAAATAACAAAGTGCAAATCATATTTGCTGTCTGTGTCAAATTGTTTTTATTTATATATCCATTGAATATTTATCCAAGTTTGACATTTGTGATACATATATAGATGTTTAACTATAGATGATACTGATCCAAGTTTAAACGTACTTCTTTGCCGGTATAATTTGTTTTCTTTTTGTTTCAGGTAGTAAGATGATTGTAAAAATCATTATCCACTACGGTGGAGCAATGGAGAAGGTTTCAGAGAGTAATTACAGTTACTCATATGGATTAGGCTGCAAAACGGTATGGTGGCCATTGACAGACATTGGATGGATGAAATTTGAAGATTTTTTGGGGAAAGAAAGTATTAGTGCACCAATAAATTTTATTTGGTTCAAAGAAGCGAGCGAAGATATGACAAAGATTAATTATGTGTTTGATCGATCAAGAGATGACATGTTGGAACTTACAGAATCTGCAAAATCTACAGGGGAAATTGATGTGTTCGTTGAACATGATTTTTCATACGGTCGTGATGTCCCTTTAAGTCTTACACACAATCAACTCGAAGCTAGAGCTAGAGACTCTATGAGTGAAGAAGAAAAAGATGACGCCATTGATGTTGATAATGGAGATGATCTGGTCATAGATGAAGGAAAAGGTGGTGGTGATGATAGATTTCAATCAGTTTTTGAGGAAGGTGAAAGAAAATCTTTAGAGGTAGATGATGTAGCTACAAAATTTGCTGAAAAGCAAGCTATAGAGGGAAGAGAAGAAGAAGTAGAAACTGATCCTGAGTTTGGAGTAGAAGATGGTAATTACCCGGATACACCCTTCGAATCTGAAGAAGAATGGACAGAGAATAATCCGGAAAGAGGGAAAAATAAAGAGAAGTTTCATGGAGTATTAGAAAAAGAACCATACATATGGTTGTTTCAGACTTTTAACAGTGGAATAGACTTTAAAGATCAGCTTCTTCGGTATTCACTTAATACACAATATAATGTGAAAATGGCTAAATCAGAGGCAAATAGGATAGCTGCCATTTGTTGTAATGTGGATTGTCCGTGGCGAATTTTTTGTTCAACTGAACCTCCAATCAACAAGTGGATGGTAGAAGTGTGCAAGATGGAGCATAATCATGGGAAGTCAAGTAGAGTTTCAATGCTTAAAGAAGGTGTCATTGCCAAGGGAAGAGCTTAGAAGAAATGTGAATTTACAAGCTGCTGCGATCAAGGACATTATTAAGAAGCACTACAATATTGTAGTGAACTTGTCTAAGTGTTACAAAGCAAGACGTCTTGCATTAGACTCTGTACTTCAAGATCAGGCAATAGAGTTTAGTAAAATTTGGGATTATGAGGCGGAGCTTAAAAGGTCAAACAAGAATGTTATCACGGAGATTATAACTGTTAAAATTGACAATAAGGAACAGTTTCAGTGCTTTTACATATGTTTTGATCAGATTCGGCGGAGTTGGCAAAATTACTGTAGACCAGTGATTGGACTAGATGGATGTTTTTTGAAATGGGACTTAGAAGGTGATTTACTTGCAGCTGTTGGTAGAGATGCCGACAACAAAATGTATCCAATTTCTTGGGCAGTTGTTAGAGGAGAGAACACTGATACTGATACTTGGAGTTGGTTTATTAAGAAATTGAAGCATGATTTAAGATTGGGAGTAGGCAACAACCTCACACTTATTTCGGATAAACAAAAGGTACTATATACATAATAATTTAATGTTTTCTGCTTATATATTATGGTAATGAGCTTGGTTGGATCCATTTGTTAATTTCTATTAATCTACTAGCTATATAATATTTAGCTACGTGGATAAGTTATGCTACAAGTAATGATAATTTTGATACCACGTATTATAAAACTAGGGCAGCATTATTTTGGTTAATGTTTTTTGTTCTTAGTATTTTTGCATATATATATATATATATATATATATATTAATCATTGGCTTCTAAATTTGTTTTTTATGTTTTTCAGCAAACAATTTATTCTAGTAGATAAATTTTTGTCATGGCCTTCTAAATTCATTGATATGTTTAAGCTACTTTATTTTCAGCAAAAAAATAATTACTATGTGATACTTCTACGACACAATAGATTTTATGCTTACTGATCTTAATGACTTCTAGCTACTCTTGGTGTTCTCATCAATTTTCTATTTAAATTTGCCCAAAATTTAAATTCTAATTGGCTTGAGTTAACTCACATTATTTGTTTGTTTTAGGGTCTTGTGAATGTAGTAGCAGATGAGTTACCACAAGCAGAACATCGTATGTGTGCAAGACATGTATATGCGAGTTGGAAAAAGGGTTTCTCAAAATTGGAATATAAAAAATTATTTTGGGCTGTTGCTTACAGCTTTCACGAAGGAGAATATGAAGAAAATATGAAGCTATTATATGCATATGATCTTGCAGCTTATGAGGCACTGATTATGAAAGAACCAGAGAGATGGTGTCGAGCATTCTTTAACACAGAGTCACATTGTTCAGATGTGCATAACAACCTATCAGAAGCCTTCAATAGGACGATTAAGTTGGCACCAAAAAAAACCTATCATTAGCATGTTAGAAGACATAAGAAGACAGGCCATGAAAAGGATATTACGCAGATGGACAAAGGCGGAAAAATGTAACTCCTATCTTACACCGACCACAATGAAAATATTAGAGAAAGCTCGATTGGACAAAAAGTATTATTCAACAATACGCAGTAGCACCAATTTATATGAGGTTACAGAATTTGATATTGGCTATACTGTTAATTTAAGAGCTCGTCAATGTACATGTCGTCGGTGGGACTCACAGGTATCTTATATGCTTTCTTATTTAATATAATTAGATTTGCATATGCTAAGAAGCTCGTAGGTCTAACTGAACATTGGTGATACCAATTTTGATTTTTAATACGATTACTTGATGCTGATTTTTTACTCTTTTTTTTGTAAATGATAGGTATACCATGTAAACATGCTGTTTGCATTTTGAATGACAACCAAGATGACCCGGAAAAATATGTATCTCAGTTTTTTCAATCCGCTCTGCTCCGAGACACTTATGTCGAGAATATCTCACCTGTAAATGGTGAGCATTTATGGCATAGAGATGCAAAGGCTCCTATAAGTGTTCCAGACATTCAAAGACGAAGAGGTCGACCAAAAACACGTGACAGAAAAAAAGAACCGTTTGAGTCACTGAAGAATCCGGGTAAATCATCACGTCATGGCAGAGTAGTGCATTGTAGCAGGTGTCATGAAGCTGGACATATCACCAGAGGCTGCAATAGAGAACCGATTGTTATTGAAGGCCCAAAAAATCGACGTGGAAGACCACGTAAAAATCCAGTAGAGGTAACTAAAACATAACAATTACCTTCTCTATATTAGATTATAACATACAAATATGTTTTTCGATCAGTACCCACCAATGCGACAGCCACAGAAACGCACAGCAAATCTATCAGGTCCAAGTTCGTCTCAACCTGTTCATGTACCTGATTTAGCTATGACTAGTAGAGCACCATTCAGTCATTCAACTTCGGAATTACCAGTAGCATGTAATGCACCTCAACCTTCACTATCTTCTAACAACCCAACAGTAAAAAGGCGTGGACGACCATTGAGGATAAGGAAGGTAGGAAACATTCCAAGAAGAGTTGGAACATTTTGGAGCCCATTCACAAATCAACCTTTCGATGTTTTTGGAGACCGAATACATTATAGGAGTGGAGATGATCCTAATCGTGCACAATGATACTGATTCATGTGTTTTTATTTCTTTTTAAACTATAACTTGTGTGGGATTTATAAACTTCCATTGTTCTCTTTTCTATAATGAATGTTGTTATGTTGATTGTATTGAATTTGAAGTTAAACTTGGATCAATTTTATATATCAGATATGGATCACATTTTATGTAGGTCTAAAGTGGTTGTTGATTTGTGGCGCAAATTGCTTACGAAATAGGGGCATCACAACTGTATCTTTGCGGACTGGAGAGTGCTATGACTTGTATAAATGTTGGTGGTGATGCATAAACACTCAGACTTAGGAAAATCACAACTGAAGCTTTAATTTATATCATTTGAGAAAGAGCAATTGTTGTTTTTTTTTGGTTTGGAAGAGAAATTGTCGTTTGCATAACGATACATTAATAAAAACAAATTAACTCAGAATGCAAATATGATTCGTATTTTGTTGTTTAGTTACAGAGCAAACAACTCAGACTGCAAAGATACTCTTTCACTCACAGAAAAACCAAGCTCAATCTATAATTTGCAACTATTTGACCTGAAACACAAATCCAATTTAAAATCAGATTCTGATACTAATTAGACTAAGCAATGATGAACATGATATCACGATAAACACTTTACTTTTCGAAAACTTCAGAATTGTTTCAACTGATTGACTTCAGATCAATTCAACATAGTCTCCGATAACCACTCAAATTAGCTTTTTTCTTCTTTTATTTGATTTTTTCGTTTTATTTTCCGAAACCCTAATAACCCAAATCGTTTTCTAATTATTTTTTTAAAATTATAATTAATCATCAAAATATATTTTAACAGTGTTACTAACGGAAACATATTACTTTAACGGATCTTTTAACAGAGTTATTATTAGTGTTTATGAGAACCACTTTAGGGTTAATTTATCCATATGTGTAGGTTAGAGGTTTATTTTAGGAGTCAAAATTGTTTAAGGTTTAATCGGGAGTACCTTAAACTTTGGAGGATTTTTTTGGATATTCCCTTTTGTTTTTTATGGTTAACAAACAAATTTCTTATAATAAATAAGGCATTTGCAGAGATTTTATACACAGTCTAAAGTCTAAACTATCATATCATAATATTGGGTCACGGTCTAGATCCATCACAAACTTTTGATGTAATACTTGGTTCACCAATACTTTGATCTTCGATCTAATTATACACAAAGTATTATGTTTAAAGTCTAATTGCACCTAAACTTATTCAATACCGATCCAATTCAATTTGTCACTCGGGTTATGTTAGAATCACATTCAGTTTTAATTCAGACAACACAGAACCGGACCGAGTCCAATTATTTTACCTAGTTTCACGACCAACTCCAACTTAAAATTGAACTCGTTTCCTCTTATATTTCCCAAAATTGGGTCTTCATCATATTTACTTTTTCTATTTAAAGTATTTTGAAATATGAGAAATTTGGGTGGATATACATTTACAAATGTAAAACTAGGTGTTTGAAAAGGCATTTACTGTTCATGGATTAAAGACCATTATGCCCTTTTCCCTTTTGTGATTCTTCTCTTTCCTCTTCTCTCTCATGTTCTTCATTTCTCTATGCTCTCTCTATCATGATTTTCTTCTTCTCTGAGCTCAACAAAAACAAATCTGTTCCATTTGATAGTGATCATACCTCTTCTTTTCTTCAATTTTTGGATCGGTGTCGTAGCCCAAACTCTTCAATGTCTTCAATTTCTGGATTCTTCAATTTCTTCAATTTCTTGGGTTTCATAACTCAGACTCTTCAATTTCTTCAATTTCTAGATTTTTCAATTTCTTTCTAAATCCTAATTCCAGTCATGGATTTCCTCAGTTTGTGAAATTGGTTCATCTGATATGTGAAACAAGCTTTGATTGTGTAATCTTTTACATCATTTAAACAAACTTTTGTTGTTTCAGAGTAAAAGCAAAGATGGTGAAATTCGTGGTAGAGAGAGCGATGATTGAGATGTTGATCAAATCTTATTGGGATTCAACTGGGTTTGGTTTAATTTAAGGAAACGATAGTTTAGGCGATTGACTGAAATTTTTTTATCTGATCTTTGGTTGTACATATGATTTTACCCGATATGAAATCCTTTATCTGCTACATATGAGTTTATCTGATACAAAATCTTTTATATGATACAAAACCCGGTTACATATTTTGTTAACGTTTACAGGTTATGTTACCCGGTAACATATTTGCTAACGAATATTAAACGAAGTCGTAGACCATGTGTATACTATATACTTTACCTGCTAACATGTTAATTACCGGGTAATAAATTAATTATCATGTATATTTTATGTTAGCCGATACTAAATTTTTTAGCGGATACGAAAAATATGTTATCAGTGTATTAAATATATTTGTAGTTCTTACATCTAAGGTTAGCCGTTTAATAAATATATTATCAGGTACAATATATTTTACCTGCTAAGAAATGTATTGCGAGTATTTACATTTATTATTAACTTCTACAAAATATGTTATCCGATACAATATTTATTATATGATACTAAATTTGTTATCACATATTTAATGCTAAGTCATACTCTCTCTCATCTAATTAATGTCGTCAATGGCATTTTGATCATTTTATATGTGGGTTCAATAACATTTACTGAATTAAAGAATTAGATAAGATAGTTCCTATATTTTAATAAATAAAAAGGATTTTCACCTAATTTACTCTTGAAATATTATGTAAGCTATAGTATCACAATTTAATTAAATATGTAATTATCAAAACCTTGTAAGAGAAATAAATCAACAAAAATAAATAAAGTTTTCTTACATTCAATTTGATAGTTTGATTGGAGTGATCCTACTAGTAAAAAAATAAAGAGAAAAGTCACCATTAATTTCAAACTCCCTTTTTAAATTTGCAAAAGAAAACAATTAAATTGCCAACTTTAATATGTGCAGATTCTAAAAGCTCTCTAGAAGCGATTTCTTAATTTCATGTAACTTAGCCACGTAAACCAAATCGGACTCTGTTTGGCTGCCGGTAACTTTCACAACACCGGCGGCTCTCTCTGTCTCGCCGATCTGGCGCTATAGCCTCTGTTTTTGTTTGGCGTTTGTGACTCTTGTGAAGAAGAGATGGTTCGAGCTTGAACTTGACCGGTGATGATGTCATCGTTGTCAAAGCATGTGGTGGTCTCCGGTGCTCATCCTTTGGTTGATGGTGGTGTACATCCCGATTAGAAACTCGTTTGAGTCTCTGATTTTGTTAAGTTTTTAGATCTTTATTGACTTTTGGGGATAGTTAAAGGTGGACCTCAAACATTTTTTCATTGGTTTTTGAAGCTGGTGGGTTATTTAATCTCTTGAGCTTATTTCCTTCTCCTCATGGTCTCAGTATCGCTCTTTAGTTGTATCTCCAGGTTGTATTTTTCTTTTGTTGTCTTTAGATGGTCTCTCCTCTATCTGTAGCAATCATGGCTAGGATTTGATGGAGCATAGTTTGTGGGATTCCTTTCCTCAGTGGTTTCGGCTATATCTGGTTCTGAATTTTTCGGATTGAGTGTTGTTGTTTTTAGCCCTCTGATTTGGAGTTTGGTCTCGTTTCCTAGCTCATGAGGTCTCTATCGGCTATGACAATATCAAGTGTGAGACTTATCTTTTCCAAGAGGAAGCTTGACTTGGTGTGTCAAATCATCGTCTTTGGTAGGAATCATGTTGTCGAAATATCGTTCGAAAACTCTTTAAGTGATATCTAGGTCTTGATCGTGGTTTAAGTTTTATCAATAGGATTGATTGCATCTATTGTTATTTTTAAGATCCATTGTTGGTCTGTAATCCCAACCCTAATAAAATGTTCAGTGAAAAAAAAAAAAATTGCGAACTTTAATTACCTTATTCTCTCCACTTTACCTTTCCTCTCTCTCTTTCTCTCTGCCTAAAGATGGCGTCAGAGCCAAACCAAAGCTTCAAAGATCTCTCATGGTTTCTTCAAGCAATCAAAGACCCACAAAGCACTTGCTTCTACATTCAAACCCTAACCTTCTCCTCTTCCGGAAAAAACACGTATTGTCAGGTAATGACAGATAAATCCATGAACATCAACGTCACAAGAGCCAACCTTACTTCACTTTCCCAGATCTTCATCGAGTTAGCAACATCCTTAGAGACACATACATCGCTCAAAAACTTGGAATTCGAAGGAATATCTTGGGAAGTCGACCTCTTGCGGAGCCTGGGACTGTTGCTCGACAACACCTCCAAGATAAAGCAGCTTGCTTTCAGAAAAAACAGGTTCACTGAACAATGTCTGAACGAGCTCTCAGAGATTTTGAAAAGAAACAGTTGGATAAAAGAGATTATGTTCTTGGAGTCGAGAATTGGATGCAGAGGTGCAACGCTTCTCGGATCGGCTCTTCAAGTTAACAATTCGTTAGAGGAATTACAGATTTGGGAAGACTCAATTGGGTCACAAGGAGCTGAAGAGCTCTCGAAAATGATCGAAACAAACTCAAGTTTGAAACTTCTTTCCACATTCGATTCGAATCCCTTCACTGCGACGCCATTGTTATCTGCCGTTTTGGGTATGAACAGAGAAATGGAAGTTCATGTGTGGACTGGAGATCAAAAACGAGATAGAAGCTCGAAGGTCGTTGAGTTCTTGCCTGAGAACAACGCTCTTAGGATTTACCAGATTGACCTTTCTGGTTCTTGCAGAGTCGCTGCAGCATTAGGGATGAACACAACCGTTAAGTCTCTAGATATGACGGGCACGAAGCTAAATTCGCGGTGGGCTAAGGAGTTTCGATGGGTTTTAGAACAGAACAAGACTCTTAGAGAAGTGAAACTTTCGAAAACCGGTCTTAAAGACAAAGCGGTTGTTTATGTTGCAGCTGGACTTTTTACGAACAAGAGTTTGCAGAGTTTGTATGTTGATGGAAATCGGTTTGGGAGCGTTGGTGTTGAGGATTTGCTTTGTCCATTGAGCAGGTTCTCTGCTCTGCAATTACAAGCCAACATCACACTCAAGTCAATTGTGTTTGGAGGTTCCACGACAAAAATTGGAAGAGCTGGACTTACTGCGATTTTAAAGATGGTAACAACAAATGAGACAGTGGTTCATCTGGGGATTCACAATGATGAGAGTTTGGGGCCTGATGAATTCATACATATCATCATGAGCTTGCAAAAGAACGCTTCTTTAAGACGGTTTTCATTACAAGGTTGCAAAGGGGTAAGAGGTGATAGAGTATTGGAAGCAATCAAAGAGACATTGCAGTTTAATCCGTTGATTGAGGAAATTGATATAGCGAGAACTCCACTTCAAGATTCAGGGAAAGCAGAAGAGATTTATCAGAAGCTGGGACACAATAGTAGAAAGATAGATGAAGTAGAGACAGATTCACTTAAGGATATGCCACTTGTTGAGCCAAAGAGTATTAGAGCTTTCCTCTGTGGACAAGAGTATGCAGGCAAGGCAACACTTTGCAACTCTATACTGCAAAATTACTCTTCTACCGGTTTTCCTTATGTGGAGAATGTGAGAAGTTTGATGAATCCTATGGAGCAAGCTGTTAAAACAGTAGGTGGGATGAAAATTAAAACATTCACGGATGAGGAGACAAAGATCTTGCTGTGGAATCTCGCGGGGCAGCATGAGTTCTTTGCTCTTCATGATCTTATGTTCCCAAGCCCGAGCCTCTTCTTGATCATATTGAGCTTGTTTAGGAAACCAAGCAACAAAGAACCTAAACTACCTGCAGAAGTAGAAGAAGAGCTTCAATACTGGCTTAGATTCATCGTTTCCAACTCGAGAAAAGCAGGCGAACAATGCATGAAACCAAACGTCACAATTGTTCTCACGCACTCTGACAAAATCAATCAGCAATCAGAAAGCTTTCAGGCAACTGTGGGTTGCATTCAGAGATTGAGAGATAAGTTTCAAGCTTTGGTGGATTTCTATCCCACTGTATTCACAGTTGATGCAAGATCATCTCCTTCAGTTAGTAAACTTACACATCATATTCGGATGACAAGCAAAGCCATTCTTCAAAGAGTTCCTCGGGTTTATCAGCTCTGCAATGATGTGATACTGCTCTTATCAGACTGGAGATCAGAAAATTCAAATAAACCTATTATGAGATGGAAAGCCTTTGCCGATCTCTGCCAACTCTATGTTCCTTCCCTGAGAATAAAGTCTCGCAACGAGAACATTGAGATTGTGGAGACGAGACGGCGAACCATAGCCACATGCCTTCACCAAATAGGAGAGGTGATTTACTTTGATGAGTTGGGCTTTTTGATACTAGATTGTGAATGGTTTTGCGGGGAAGTTCTTGCTCAGTTGGTAAAGCTTGATGTAAGAAAGCAAAGCACTAGGGAAAGAAACGGGTTTGTTAGCAGAAAAGAACTAGAGAAGATTCTGAGAAGTAGTTTACAGAGTCCAATTCCAGGTATGACCTCCAAGGTACTTGAGCACTTTGATGTGTATGACCTTGTGAGGATGATGAAGAAAGTAGAACTTTGCTTTGAAGAAGACCCTTCCAGTCCAAACTCGTCTTTGTTAGTCCCATCTATTCTCGAAGAAGGCAGAGGAAAGACTCAGAAATGGCAGATAAACACACACGACTGTGTTTATTCTGGCCGGCATCTCCAGTGTGATGATTTGAGTCACATGTTCCTCACAGCTGGATTCTTCCCTCGTTTACAGGTAAGGGCTCAAAACCACTCTCTGTTTCTTTCGTCTCTTTAGAACTAAAACCATAGTGACCGATCACATTACCTGCACAGGTGCATCTTCACAACAGAATCATGGAACTGAAGAACCAACACGGGGCGACTTATAGCCTTGAGAAGTACCTCATTGCTATAACAATCCACGGCACTAACATCAGAGTGGAGCTTGGTGGACAGTTCGGTAATTACATTGATGTTCTTGCTTGTTCAACAAATAGTTTGACAGAAACTCTGCGGCTCATTCACCAGCTAATCATTCCGGCTATCCAGACCAGCTGCCAAGGTGTGATCCTCCTTGAGCACATCATAAGACCACAATGCGTCCAGGAATTGACTCCGCCGCGATTCCGACAAAGTCAGTTTGTTTCCGTCCAGAAACTAAAAGAAGCATTATCATCAGTTCCTGCAGAGATTATGTATGACTATCAACATACATGGGACTCTGTTCTAGATTCAGGTAAGACTATTATAAGTTCAGGATTTGATTTAGCCCGCAACCTCCTCTCTGATGATGATTTTAGAGACGTATTGCAAAGAAGGTACCATGATCTACACAATTTAGCCCAAGAACTACAAGTTCCCACCGACGAAAACCCCGAAACAGATCATGTACCAGTGACCAATGAGCTGGAAAAAGTCGATCCTAGCTTTGGTGGAATTGCCAAGGGTGTAGAAGCAGTACTTCAGAGGCTGAAGATTATTGAGCATGAGATACGAGACCTGAAACAAGAGATCCAAGGACTGAGATACTATGAGCACAGACTTCTGATCCAGCTGCATCACAAAGTGAATTACCTTGTCAACTATAATGTCCAGATGGATGAAAGAAAAGTTCCAAACATGTTTTACTTCATCAGACCAGAGAACTATGGGAGAAGACTAATTACAGCAATGGTTCCTGGCATGGTTTCTCTAAGGATACATATGTTATGTGAGTTTAGACGGGAAATGCACGTCGTAGAAGATCAGATAGGGTGTGATGTGATGCAGATAGACAACAGAACTGTGAAATGCTTGGCTCCATACATGACAAACTTCATGAAACTGGTGACTTTTGCATTGAGGATAGGAGCGAACTGGGCAGCTGGAATGGGGCACATGATACCTGACTTGGGCCACGCAATCGCTCACCTAGCCAACCCATCTGTCATGGCTGGAGCGGCAGGAGCTGCTGGAGCCATGGGGGTCGCTGCTGCATTGGGTAGAAACCGAGGCAGAGACAGAGATATTCAGGAGCAAGACCAAAGAGCAGCTCAACAGTGGCTCATCGATTACTTGAGGGAACAAAATTGCTCAACCGGGAAGGATATTGTTGAAAAGTTTGGCCTGTGGCGCGTTAGATACAGAGACGATGGGTCAATCGCCTGGATCTGCAAACGGCATATGATTACAAGAGCCAATGAAGTGATCCAAGTTCCCCTCTAATGCTTGCTAGCTAGCTAAACAATAAGAGAAAGTAGTTTAATTAATCAAAATCACTTTTATTGAAACTTTACGATTTACTGTTGGATCCCTTATCTTCATACCACATGGTATAAAGACAGAAAAAAAACCTCTCAAGATCCTGTGAAATGACACTTCAACTAACCAAAGAGCATCTTAACATTTGTTCTCAAGATTTTTTCTGAAAGCTGAATCATTGGATCCTGTGCATCTCTCCCCACCTAAAAGGATTTCCCCACATACGGGATTTCCTCTTGGTGGTCACAAAGACAAAGTGGGTCCAGAGAGTGACAAGCACACCACATGATCACTGAACAAATAATGAAGCAATCTTAGTATTGATCTCTATGCTTTAAACATTCTTGTAGGTGTAAAGATCAGTAATTCAGAAATTGTGTGTATATATATGTGTGTGATTAGAAGTTCATATAATGCAACATAGTTCAAATAAAGGCTAGTGATACATAATAATAACTTCACAACTAAAGCATCAAGCTAACCAGATGAAAGATACATCAGATAATACATAATAAAATTACAACATTAGGATTAGTCTTTCTTCATTAGAATAGTCTAAGAGTGACCTGCGTTCTTCCTCTGAACTTGGTAAAACAGATGCTCAGAAGAAGGGCCTGCTCCCATAGAACACACGGGATCCGTTGTTGCTCTTTGGTGTTGGCAGCTTCTGAGAATCAGAGCTCGAATTCTCTGATTTTGTTGGGCTATCAATGTCCAGAGGAAGCTTCATCTTAGCTAGTGAATCAGTAAACTGTTGCATGCTTTTCATGTACATGTCAACTATATCCTGCTGCACCACCTTCGACTCTGATTCAACCTTTACAGTGAGGAGGGATTTCACAGTTTTCTCCTCAGATGTCTCACCTGAAGCCTCGCGCCCTGACTCCTGGGAATTCGCTTTGGAATTTACAAGGGAGGGATGTTCATGGTCTGGTGTTTTTGTGGCAGAGTGAGCTGAAGCATGAGGAGAAGCAGCTCCATTTGTTTCATGGCTTCTCTCAGGTGAATCTTGCTTCAGTATAGAAGTGACAGAATTGGTCACATGATTCTTAGCATCGGAAGTAACCAAGCTGTCAGAAGTTTCTGAGTCGATAGTGGAACAAGAAATCCCAAAATACTCGGCTACCATTTTCTCATTTTCGTTCACGACATTAGGATCTGGAAACTCAATCTTATCAAACTCACCTGGAACTGATTCAGTGCCTTCTGGATTCTTGGTAGTTTCATCAACAGAAACAGACGAAGGCACAGAGGGAATAGCCATCACTTCAGGGTAGGGTCCATTGTAGGAGATTGACAATTGAACAAAACCAGCTGGCGAATGGTACAGATCAGTGGAAGAAAGAGAGAACTCCTTCTCAAGTTTCCCATTCTTTAAGAGCAGTTCCGACATAGGAACCAGAGTAAACCCAAGCAGCTGGTCTTCCAGATAATTCTTCACCCTGCTCATCATGTAAATCTCACATTTGAGGGAAGTGTCCAGAACTCTGACATCAAGCTTAATATTGTCATCAAAAACTGGATTCCTCCCACCACCATTGATGATTCTCGTAGAAACAGACCTTTCAGGATCACTTGTGAGGCAAAGCTTGGCATAAACGTCTTGCTTGTGGTATATGCAAATGTTATGGATATCCCTTGCCTGATGGACATGAACGGCAAGAATACCAACAAGGTCTTGCTGGCCATTAATTTTAGAGTCTTGCCCATTGGATTTTATGCCATTTGACTGGTTTCCAGAGCTCTGCACAGAATTTGAATTCTCATTCTCTGACTCACCAATCTTGAATGGTGAAACAACAGATTGTGGGGAGTCCATTGCAAAACCAAAGAAACAATCCTGCAAAAATAAAGGCCAATTAGTCTCAGTATCTTTGCTGATAACTTGCACATCCAGAAGAGACATGACTCTCAAAATTGAACTCTGTAATGAGGTGTTTGAATATTCTTTTAGAATGCAAAGGGCTATTTCAATAATATTCATCACACATATGAATGCAAGCCAAAAAGTTTACTGCTTTGGATAAATGCGTAATAGTCTCAGCAGATATAATGACTGAACCAGGAAAGAACGTGTTCACAGGATCTTATAAAAATAAATCACAATGTAATGTAAACCGAAAGATCAAGTTTAAAAACAAATTGGGATAGAAAAAATCCTAGAAAACCTGTAGAGTTAAACTAAACATATCAAACTTTCGTAATGCAGATTAACAGTTTAGACCATATTCAAGAGAAATACTTTTTAATTTGGCAACAAAAAGGATCCTAGAAAAGAACCATAATCAGAAAGATCAAACACCAATCAAAACTCAAAAGGACAGTTTGGACAAATAAGAGTTACACACTAAACTAATCAGAGGGAGCTATTAAGGGCATTAAAAGAACAATGAAACGAGCTGATCTCACTGAGATTCCATCTCAAAATAAAGATAGTCATAATTCAAAATGAACGCATCAGCAATAGACACAAACAAAAGAAACAGATCAAATTTAGACAACAATTCACAAGTTTATCTTACTACAGATAATACATTCAAAAAAGAAGAAATTATCATGTTTAGGTACAGTTTTTAATTTCAAACTGTAATCAAGTCAAACAATTTTTGAGCAGTTTAATACGATAAAGAAATCGACTTTTTCTTAGTTACAACAACGGATAACCTAACTGAAAGTTTGAAGAATTCTTACTTGATCCAATCCAATCAGAAAAGTACAATAGAAACTCACATGTCAGTCACACCTCGCACCAATACAAACAATAAAGGAGTAATTACTTGAGAAAACTTGCCTAAAATCCAAAATCAAGCTCTGATCCGCAAGTAGAAACCCAAGTTAAGAAGATGGCAGCTGATTTCTCTAACAGCAACCCACAAAAAGTGAAAATTTGAAACCAAATAAAAGAAAAACAAAAAAGAGGTAAAAAAGACAAGTCTTAGTCGTCTAGGAAGAAGATTGAAAGAACAACAAGCATGTGGTGGGTTACATAAGAATGTTAGAAACCAACAAGACAATTTCCAAAGAGAAAGTTAAATGCAAACAGTTAGTAAGTTGAAAAACAAAAATAAAGAGATTGGAATTTTGAGGGTCGGCGGAAAGAGAGAGAGAGATAAGATTAGGGTTTTACACAGTCACTTCAATGGCTGACCACTAAGAAGGTGGGACATAGTCATAGGGACTAATTTCAACTGTTTCGGCTGTGATCTTTTTTCCATGATCATATAATTCCAAAAATATATATTGCAAAGCTTACAATAATAGTTCACGCGGATGAGATCACTTACAGAGCTTTTGGAAGGTGAAAAGCTGTGAGCTTTTTTTCTTGGCTGGCAAAAGCGTTAATGGAGTCTTGCTAGCTCCTTTTTTAAGAAAAATTTGCAAAATAATTGCAGAAAAAAACCAGGATGAAGAAAAGATAGAACCGAGCGTTTTCATTTCAATTTCTTTTCCTTTTTATATTTTTCTTATTCGGAGCTAATGGGCTTTGGGGCCTACCCGTCAGTTTTTGGCAAAGCATATCAAGTAATTATCACATGATCTTTTTTTTTTTTTTCTACCATTGACTACACCATATCAGCATATTAGCTAAGTTCCTGCAGCATGTGGTAGGATTCGATCCCTCGACATATAAATGCATCTATTTTTAATAGACTTACCACCTACCATTAGGCTAAAAGCCACTTACATTATCACATGATTTTTGATTATATTTTTTTGTCTTCTAAAATATATGAGTTACCATTGTAGATGCTAATGAAAATATTAAAATTATATAAATAAAAGTGATTAAATTCAAAGATATTAATATTTTATATCAATTATTTTTGAAATTTTGTTAATATACCATATATATTTAAGTCAACAAATATAACATTTAACCATTTGAAAACTTTTTTAATTTAATATAATACTAAGATTATTATCTACGCTATAGCGTGAGATTTGATTGTTTTTTCAACTCATATTTATTTATTTCGTAGATCCGTGTTGATATTTTGAATATTATTTTCTAGATATTGTTTTAAAGGCCCAAAAACCGAATCAAAATCAACCCAAATTAGAGGAACCTTACCCAAAAAAACATGAAAAAATACAATAATGAGTCGTAAATTTATGTATTTGAAAAACCAAATCTAAAACCGAACCAGAATCAAACCAAAAATTGAATTTTATTTTTTATATTAAATTTTTTAAAATTTTTTTAATGTAAAAATACCCGAACCCGAACTCGATCTATACCATACCAAACTCTATATGGAAAAAAAAAATTTGAATATTTCTTAAACCAAAATAACAAAAATACCAAAGTAGGTGAACCGAACTCGATAAAGTACCAGAATATATTGTAAATCTATGTATCTGAAAAATCGAATCTAAACCCGTACCTGAATAGCATTAATAACCAAATTTGTAACCAATATGGTTTTATTAAGATTTAGATTTTTCTTAAAGATTTATCAATTAAATCGTTTTAAATTTTGAATTTATGTATAAAAATATGTAATAAAAGCTATATTAGGCATATTTTTAAGGGTTGTTATGAATTATAGTTTAAATTTTATCCTAAGGTTTATACCATAGTCAAAATGAAAGTGTCTCCCGCTTTAATATATATGAATAGGATTATACCCACGCTATAGCGTGGGATTTGATTGTTTTTTTTCAATTTTTGTTCATTTAGTTTTTTGGACCTGTGTTGATGTTTTGAATATTATTTTCGAGATGTTGTTTTAGAGGTCCTAAACCCAAACCGAAATCAACCCGAAATAGAGGAACTGAACTCGGCAAATTACACAAATAGATCCTGAATCTATGTATATGAAAAACTAATCTAACTCGAATCAAAACAAAATCAATAACCAAATTTTAGCTTTTTAGATTTTTTTTCTATTAAATCTTTTTTAATTTTGAATTTTTATATAAAAATACACGACCCTAAACTCGATCAATACCAAACCAAACTCTGTTCGAAAATTTAAAATACCCAAATAAGTCTTAGAGCAGCCTACCAAAATATCAAATTAGAGTAACCGAACTCGACAAAATACCAGAATAGGTCCTAAATATATGTACCCAAAAACTGAATCCAAACCCGAGCCGTAACTAAATCAATAACCGATTTATCATCCGATCTTTTTGTATATTAAATTTTAGATTTTTGGAGATTTATCTATTAAAAATTTATTGATTTTGAATTTTGTATAAAAATTTGCAATAAAACTAATTTATTCATATTTTTAAGGGTTGTTATGAACCATATGTTAATTTTATCTTAAAGTTTATAACATAGTTCAAAATAAAATTATCTCCCGTTTTATTATATAAGATGTAACTTGTTATCAACAGTTATATCGATAAAATTTAATTTATAGCTCAAATATTTTGAATTATAAACTTTATCACGAAAAATATATAAAATTTAGCTTGTGAAATTATGTTTTATATGACTAAATGTTGTTTATTATTTCACTGTTATTTTAATTTATACACATATTGATATGTATCATTGATACAAATGCTAATATAATTATCTGCAGAATGGCATGAAATTTCTGAAATAAGTAAGTAAATAGAACTTGGTTCTTTCAACCATTTTAAGTTATAAATAAAAACTATCATTTTCTCAAGAGAATGAGTGGATATGAATGCATGAGTACATAGACTAAAGTGAAATATGACATTTTAATAATGTGAAATTTTCTTAAAAATGTGTAGAACCCACAAGAAAGCTAAAATAACAAAAAGATCCTAAAAGTGTTGATTTTTTAAAATTTTAATATATTGTCATTATTCATGTCTATATAAAATATATATTTTTCCTTATTCTTTTGACAATTATTGGATATATGTTTATCTTTGCCAAAATTTTCAACTTATAATTGCTGACATTATAACATAAAAAATGTCACTATCATTCTCGATGCCTACACTTCCTTTTTAGTTGCTTAAAATCTTATATTCCATTTATTAACGTACAAATCAACTTTTCTCCCAATACCAAATTATTGTTTAATTATTCTTCCCACAAATTATTTTATTCTATCACCAAAAAGTATAACTCCACTAATTACTTGTAATCTCCG
Source organism: Lepidium africanum (assembly GCA_900406405.1). Taxonomy (NCBI): domain Eukaryota; kingdom Viridiplantae; phylum Streptophyta; class Magnoliopsida; order Brassicales; family Brassicaceae; genus Lepidium; species Lepidium africanum. The sequence goes on along the minus strand of OVAX01000325.1, from coordinate 52,631 downwards.
AAAAATCACTATTATTGAAAATTGATGCAAAAAAATAGGTGGCTAGTTGGTCTGCCTTAATCAAGCTTGACACAGTTCTAGTAGGAGCAATTTGGGTATAAATTTTTGTTAATTTTATTAGTTAAAAAAATGAGTAAGGTTGAAAAAAAAAAAAACTATAAAGTGATTTGTGCACGTATGGTGATTTTTAGGTCAAAATGGACGTTGCAGCTGTTTATGAATATTACATAGCGCTAATATTACATCTATTGGTTGATAGTAATAATTATATAACTGATTAATCAAACAAATTTGTACGGTAAAAGTAAAAGAAAAAAAAAATGTATCATCGAGTTACATTGTATTTGGGAATCCACAAAATATAAACTGCGAAATTATCATAAGGCCATTTATGTTACGGAAACAAAATACCCCTTAAAAAGCCCAATACTTGAAGCCTAAAGTGTAAGCCCATTTCCAAAACGAATGAAAGTCGGTTACTGGGTCCCACGTTGCTCTTACTGTAATTGCTTCATTGTATTTTTGCCTTTTTTGAAAAGTAAATATTAAAAAAATAGATTTCGAACTCCAACGGTCGACTCAACTCAAGTATTCAAAAACACGCTGCCTTATCATCTTCCTCTGTCTCTTACACTCATAACGTTCAAATCCTATCTCTCTCTAGCAATCTTTCTATTATTTCTCTCTCTCTAGTAATCTCTTTCTCATTTCTCTATCTCTGTATCACAACGATGAAGTCACCTGCGAAGATCGGAGAAAATCGGTTCTTAGGAAACATTTCCGCTTCTTCTATCCGAAATTTGCTTCCTGGATCCATCTACCCAAAGCAGAAATCAATCCAAAGTTCAAACACCAAGAGTTTCAGATCTAACGACGAGAATGCGCCTCCTTGCGACGCAAACATACAGACCAATCATCAGAACAACAACGATTTTCAGTTGAAGAAAAAATCGCCTCAGAAAGTCTTTCCCTCTACAACCCAGACTCTCCCAGTAGAAACTAATCAGGTAGATCAATGATCTATGAAATTTCTATAGTTAGGTTTTTTCTACTTTGATGCTTTTCGGAATTTATATAGTTTTGACATAGGTAGATCAGATGGAATAAAAAGCTGCTTGGTTCATAGTAATCTTAGTAAGAGATTAGTAAAAATCATGTTCATATCGATCTATTATGCGCCTCTGCATTTAGCATTGGGTAGACCTCATATCTTTCCAATTTAAAGTTATCGTTTCAGTCTCTGATTTTTCAATTGAATTACAACAGTTTGAAGCCAAGAGCGTACTCCTCGCGAGAGCTAATTCAATGACTAATGATATTACTGAGGAAGATGACAGATTGGGTGACCAGATTCGCGAACTAAAGGTTCGCTTCCTTATTCATCATATATTGGTTGCGTATTTGTCATGTTTTCAATATGTCGTTGTGTAATAATGTTGGTTTTGTGGTTAATAGGAGGAACTAATAAGAACCAAGTCTGATGGGTACAAACCTGATGGATGCAAGAATGGGTTGTTTGTGAGGGACAGCTTGAGTCAATTGAGAAACAGCATCAACAAGTCTTTAGTCATGTCTTGTTCGAACAAAGAAGATTCAGAAATGGAAACAATGTACGAGGATGAGGATGATGTAGCGGAACTGAGTAAACATATTAACAAGTTTCATACTTACTGCGACACTGATGACATGAGGGATTCTATTCAATCCTCCTTTGCTAGTGCTTCAGGCTGTGAAGCAGAGTCAATGAGTGGAGATGAAATTTCTTCAGAAGATTTAGATAAACACAAGGATGGGATGCACAAAGATTGTGCTTTGGCTGATCCTAATTTAAGCGCTGTAGGAAATGGGATTTCAATCAGTTTACCACATCAAACACGTATTCTTGAAGAGCCACCTTTGTCAGAATCTCCGAAGATTAGAAATTTTAGGAAGAGCGTGGCTGCATCGACAAAGTTTCAGGCAAGTCCTAGGAATGTAGCCGAGAGCTCTAACACTGGAAACAAAAACATCGCACAATTTGGCCATTCTATCTCCAAGAAGCATTTAAGTCCTACAGATTCTCTAGCTGCAAGTCTCCAGAGAGGATTACATATTATAGACTGTCACCAACGGAGCTCGCTGTCAAACAGATCTTCTGTATCCTTCTCTTTTGGGCATCTGTCTCTGAAGCCTAGGGATGAAGCTGATAATCTTAGTGTTTCGATAAAATTGTTACAGGAAGATAGACCAAAAGAAGGTGGATCATCGATTCTCCTCTGTCTTTCTTGCAGACAGAAACTTGACCAAGAAGTTGAAGTATGTCTCGAAACCCTGAAATGCATGTCCTCTATTCCCTCTTCGAACTATTTTTTTCTGACGACTTATATTATCAGGGAGGGTACAGGGCAACAGAAAAAGCTTGCGTGGATGAGAAGCATCTCAAGACCATGTGCGTGGAGCAGGCCACCAAAATTGAGCACTTAACTTGTCTGGTAAAGTCTTAAAAACTTATGATGAGACTATTTAACGTCAAAGGGTCTAACTCTAGTTTTCTGACAATATCTTTCAATAACTTTTCAGTTAGATCAATACAAAAGGAACACTGTGCAGGAGTCAAGTAAGGTAAGCCAACAAGTTACATTTAAAACAACGAGCACATTAGTAAATTGTTTGCAAGATATGAGTAATCAACGTTAGCTATGCTGATCTGTTTGTGCAGCTAAGGAAATCCAATGATGGGGAGGATGAGACAGAGGTCGTGAAGGAAACATATGAGACAAAACAAAGTGGTGACGAGTTTGGGAAGGTAAGGATTGGTCTCAGTGAAAAGGAAGCTCTTTTAAAGGAGATTGCAGAACTAAAAAGTAAACTCCAGCCTACAACATCAACGGATAATCTGAGATCATCTTTGCTGTTACGATCCTTTCAAATGAGAAAAAGTACTGATCTTTCCAAGAACACTGAAAACAACAACGATGAGCTAGAATTGGAACGTGAAAGGTGGACAGAAATGGAAAGTGAATGGATATCTTTAACAGATGATCTAAGGATGGATATCGATTGCCATCGTAGACACGCAGAGGATCTAGAGATTGAGCTCAGAAAGGAGAAAATGGCGACAGAGGAGTTAAATGATGCTCTTAGTAGAGCTATGCTTGGTCATAGTAGGTTCATCGAGCAGTACACAGAACTGCAGGAGAAGTATGATGAATTAGCTGAGACGCACAGTGTGACTATGGCAGGAATAGTCGATGTGAAGAAAGCAGCGGCTATGGCTGCTATGAAAGGTCGCCATGGGAAGCGTTTTGCAAAAGCTTTTTCAACTGAACTTACTGCCATTAGAGCTGAAAAAGAGAAAGAAAGGGAGTTCTTGAAAAAAGAGAACAAGGCCCTTAAAATTCAGCTGCGAGATACTGCTGAAGCTGTCCAAGCTGCTGGAGAATTACTTGTCAGACTCCGAGAAGCTGAGCAAGCTGTTCGATCCTCTGAGGTAACTTTTATTTTCACCAACTAAAAAATAAACCTCAATGATACCTGAATTTTTCTTGTGATTGGCTAATTTAAGAATTCTTTGGTTGATTTGGTTTTGGGTTTGGAAACATTAATTGCAGGAACGTTTCAGCTTAATTGAAGAAGAGAATGACAAGTTGAAGAAACAAATTGAGATGTTAGAGAGTAAGCACAAAACAGAAATGAGTACCATGAAGCAATATCTTGCAGAAAGCAAATTGCCAGGTTGTGCATTAGAGCCATGGTTCAAGGAGAATGAGCACGAGGAAAAAGAACCTGTATCAGAACACAGAACCGGGGTGGTGAGCTATGATGATTATGCAGACGATCAGGCATGGAGAGCTGAGTTTGGAGCCATTTATCAAGATCATGACCATTACTGATTGATGATGAAGAATCGGTCATTTCAATTTGAAGAGCAAAACTTATTTGCTAGCAATGTCCTTATGTTTCAGACAAGACCCATCTTGGGTCATATCATTATTTATGCTGCCTCAGAAATTCTTAGTCGTCCTGGTTTTTTTGTTGTCTTTACATATTCATTGTTGTATGACCATTTGATATGTGAACTAGTATCATTCATTCACCAAAATGATTCAGTATCTTCCCCTGTTTTCAATTTTGGATTCAAAAATTGCGCTTTTGTCATGGAAGTTTCAGTAAATCTATCACACAGAAGTTTCAGTAAGTATCTTTACTTCGTCGTGCTCAAAATCAACAGTTTGAGACTTTTCAGTTTCAGATTTCCCTCATAATAACCTGATTGAAAGCAATTAATAGTACAAATGCGGGTAGAATTCGAAAAAATAGAGAGACTTGCTTACACAAATAAGAGATTTCCTCCCCTAGTGGGCTCTTCTTGGGTTAGAATGCGGGCCTGAATTAAGGCCTGTTTGGCTATTGGTAAAAAACAAAACCAGAAGATAAACAAACTATCTGTAAAAAACGAAAGTATCTTCAGCTTCAATAGCTATGGCGGCCGAAAATTCTTCAAACGCCATCGACGTCGGCACGAGTCTCGATTCCGATCCAAATATTAACCATAACGCTGATGATGTGTCCAATCATGACGCTTCCAAGGCGTTGACAATCCCTTCTCCCGCCGTTTGTCTCGTACGTTTCGCAGGAGATGCTGCTAGTGGAGCCGTCATAGGATCTATATTCGGCTATGGTGATGATTTGGATTGCTCTTCATTAATTTTCCTTAAATCTTTCGTCGGAGAATTTATGCTTGTCTTGTGGATGATCCTGTGTTTCTTCGTCGTGAGTGAAATTTATTTAATTTCAACCAGAATACTAGAGTTTAAAGGTTCAGCAACCTTAGGTGATCTTTCAGATTTAGCCGTGAAGTTTCTTAAAACTCTAGGTTCATGAAGTTTCAGCTCGGACTTTGTTAACGATGACTCCTAAAGATTGATCAAACTTAATTGCTCAAAGTTTTCTATATAAACTTAGATTTATGCGGTCTTAAGGAGTGTAATGGTCTGTGTAGATTTATTTTAACTTTCTTTTTGTATTTACTTCGTTAAGGGACTGGGGAATATCAGGTTTTGTATTATCGAACAATATATCTCACGAATATAAGTTGGGTTTCAGGTTCTGGATTATTTAAGAAGAAAGGGTTTAAGGGATCATTCGTAGATGCGGGTCAATCTGCAAAAGTGCCTAAATCTTAAATCTTATCAACTGTATATCATCATTGAAACTACTTAGGCTTTTATTATCTGTACGCTAATCGGTTTCAAAATTGTGATTGCTTGTTAGACTTTTGCTGTTTTATCAGGATTATATAGTTTGGTTGTTTGCCTTCTGAAGCAACTTCGAGGGAAAGATGACGGTGAGACTCTTTAACATTTCACCCTCTTACTCAATTCTCATTCCTACGTTATAAATGAACTCATAGAATGTTTTTGCTTATATGCTCATATGATCTCCATTTTGCAGCCATTAACGTTGGAGTAGCTGGGTGCTGCACTGGCCTTGCTCTTAGTTTCCCCGGTAACAACATAATATTCTCTGCATTTGTATTCCCTTTGCAATTCCTTTTAGAATTAAGATCATGAATCATGTGAGCTATTTAGTTTGACAAATGTCTCTAGGCATTTGATGATGGGTATTCACATTCACTGTGGCCGAGCTAAATCTCTCTATGATCTTGTGGATGCAGGTGCACCACAAGCAATGTTACAAAGCTGTCTCACTTTTGGTGCCTTCTCCTTCATACTTGAAGGACTCAACAAAAGACAAACGGCTTTGGCTCACTCTGTCTCGTTGACACACCAAACCAGAAGTCTCAAAGATGAGTTACCATTCTGTTTGGCTCTCCCAATCCATGATGAAATCAAAGGAGCTTTCTCTTCTTTCTGCAACTCCTTAACTAAACCCAAGAAGCTCGCGTTTCCTCGTTCTCCTTGATTTTTTTGCCTACTTATAACTTTTGTAGATGTTGAAAACTGATGAAAAGTGATGAGCCGATGAGAATAGATATTGTGGATGTTGCCCAGCTCTAATTCATGATATTCAATACCCAATCATGATTAGATGATCGATTTAGACAAGAACAGAACAGAAAGATGAGAGAAAGAACAATTTGATGAATTAGAGCAAAGTAAAAAGATGAACACAGAATTTTATAGAGTTTTCCAAGAAATTGGGTACGTCTCTCTTCGGATTATGAGTCCGGTAATCCACTAATCACTTCTTGCTTGTTTACAAGTTTCAGGAACTACAACAATGGAAGTCACAATCACTTGGTGAAGATGATCGTAACTTATATATCGTAACAGAATGATTCATCATCTGTTTACCATAAAAGGCCTAAAACAGCAAAACAAGAGGTGGGCTTTAATGAATAGGCCCATAATCTGATTAGAGAGGACCATGATTAAATGCTTAATGGACTGCAAATAATCTTTTCGGCCAATTTCTTTTAAGCTTTCATCGTTAACTCACTCACGAATCTCCACCTGATTTATGATGAACAAGCTTGACTATCTGAAATTCTTCGACAACACTTCGAACTTCAGACCAGAGAAAGAACATCAGCTTCAACACCAGTAAAGACCGACGAATCCATCTGCAAACCGCAAGGTAAATTTCTTTCTTCCCTGAACACTCCTCGTGAATTCTTTCACCTTAGGTCTTCGATATTCTCTACTCAAAGACAAAAATTCCCTTAGCTCCTTTGCTTCTTAAGTGAATGAACCTAACCTTTCAAGCACTCCTTTAGCTCCTTTTCATCTGGAATATTTAAATTTGATTTTCCCAATTACTCGATTAGCTTTTCTGCTCCTTGAGTACTTGAATCCTTGTTGTTATTTAAAATAACTTAATATCTTCAGCTCCACCTTTTGATTTATTTAGGTACAAATGATGAAGCTGACTTGAGATTTGACTTAGGTTTCAAACATATTTAGAGATTTAAGACAATCTCTGAATTTCTCACTGGGAAGAAGCTTGGTAAGCATGTCTGCGGGATTGACAGAGGTATGGATCTTTACAACCTTGACTAGCTTTTCGTCAATCACTTCTCTGATGTAATTATACTTAATTTGGACATGCTTAGTTCTTTCACTGCAAACTCGGTTGTTAGCTAAATGAATAGCACTTTGAGAATCACAGTATAACTCCACTGCATCTTGCTTGAATCCCATCTTTTTACACAAACCTTTTAACCAAACTGCCTCTCTGCTAGAATCTGATAGTGCAACATACTCTGCCTCTGTAGTTGATAATGCTACTACCCTTTGCAAACTTAATCTCCAACTAACTGTATTACCACCAACTGTGAACACAAAACCTGTTGTAGAACTCCTTTTATCCAAGTCTGATGCGAAATCTGAGTCACAGAAACCTCTGATTTTGAAAATATTTTGTTTCTCAAACAATAAACCTATGTTTGAAGCACCTTTAATGTATTTCATAATCCATTGAACTGCTGACCAATGAGTTTTGTTTGGTTGTGACATGTATCGGCTGACCAAACCAACTGAATGAGCTAAGTCTGGCCGAGACCCCACCATTGCATACATCAAGCTGCCAACTGCACTAGAATAAGGTACCTCATCCATTTCCCTGCTTTGAGCTTGATTTTGGTCTGTAGTTTCCTTTTGGAGTCTAAAATGGGAACCCATTGGTGTTTGAACTGATCTGCAGTCTTCCATGTTGAAAACCTTTAACACTTTCTGCAAATATTCTTCTTGAGATAGAATTAGAGTTCCTTTAGTTCTGTCTCGTATAATGTCCATACCTAGGATCTTCTTAGCTGACCCTAGATCCTTCATCTCAAACTCACAGCTCAAAAATTTCTTCAGTTTCTGAATTTCTGCTTTGTTAACAGTTGCTACCAACATATCATCCACATATAGCAATAGGTAGATCATTTGTGATGGTATGTTCCCTTTTAAATAAACACATGGATCATATTCACTCTTTTAAAAACCTTGATCAATCATAAACGAGTCAAATTTATGATTCCACTCCCTAGGTGACTGTTTTAAACCATAGAGTGATTTTCTGAGCAAACATACCTTGTCTTCATGACCTTTCTTGATGTAACCTTCTGGTCGATCCATCTAGTTGTTCTAATTCCATGTCAAAGTTTGCTACAGCTGATAACAATAGACGAATTGATGTGTGTTTAACCACAGGTGCAAAAAACTCATTGTAATTAATTCCTTCTGTCTGTGAATACCCTTTAGCTACTAACCTAGCCTTGAACCTAGGGTTTTCGACTCCTGGAATACCCGATTTGATCTTGTATATCCATTTACACCTAATTACCTTTTGATCTTTAAGTCTGTTTGTCAACTCCCAGGTGTAATTCTTATTAAGAGAATTGATTTCCTCATCCATTCCTCCATTCCAAAAAACCCTATCAGCGCTTTTCAGAGCCTCTTGATATGTTTTTGGTTCATCCAAATTAATTGTTTCTGAACTTGCAAGAGCATATGCAGTAAAATCTGCATCTTCATACCTGGATGGTGGTCGAATATCTTTTCTCTGTCTGTCCCTAGCTAGAAGATATTCATCACTTTCTGTCTGCTCTGTTTGATGGCCTGTTACCGATTGAAATTCTGTATCTGACCGATTTGCTAACCCAGATTCCGTTTCTTCCTCTGATTCTGAACTTGAAACCTCAATCTGATCATTCTGAGATAAACTTGTACCTTTCTGATTTTCTCCACCAGATTCTATAACAGTGTGATTACTACCTTTCTCACCCAAAATCTCTTCTAGATCTTCTTTAAAATTAACCTTTTTCTTTTGATTTTTAAGTACAGCTGATGAATCATTAGAGTCTTGACACTTCAGTAGAGTGTTTTCATCGAAAATAACATCTTTACTAATGCAGATTTTTCCTTCCTCGATTAACCAGACTCTGTAGCCTTTAGATTCTTGTGCATAACCAGAAATACACCCTTAGTTTCCCTTGGACTGATTTTATCTCTGATTTTATGAACATAAGCCATACATCCAAAGCTTCTTAGGTGAGTGTAGTCTTGTTTCCTCTCAGACCATAATTCTTCACGAATCTCAAAATTTATTGAAGAAGATGGTGACCTGTTTATTACATAAACAGCTGTTGCTGCTGATTCTGCCCAGAAATCTCCACCTAAACCTGAATCAACTAACATACATCTGACCTTATCCATGATAGTTCGATTCATTCTCTCTGAAACTCCATTTTGTTGTGGAGTGTAAGGACAAGTCTTGTCTCTTAATCCCAGATTCCTTGCATAGTTGATCAAATTTTGTATTACAAAATTCTAAACCATTGTCTGGTCTCAAAACTTTAATTGTTTTTCTAGTCTGATTTTCAACTAAATTTTTCCACTCAACAAACTTCTGGAATGCTTCATGCTTCATCTTTGGACTTTAAAAAGTAGATCCAAACTTTCCTTGAATAGTTGTCTATGAAAGTGATGAAGTATTGAGAACCTGCTATGCTTGGTGTAACATTAGGTGAACCCCATAAATCCGAATGTATATAGTCAATAACTGCCTTTGATGTATTATGTGATCTTTTGAAACTTTGTTTGTGAGACTTTCCAAGTGTACAAGCTTCACATAATCCTATGTTGTTAATCTCATCCCTTTTGATATAACCTTTCTTGACGAGCTTCTCCATTGATTTTGATTTATATGAGCTAACCTTCTATGCCATTTCTTTATAGTATCATGTACTATACCTGCGACATTGACTTGAGGCTTTTAAACCTTTCCCTGAAGATAATAGAGACCATTTTTATACTTCCCTGTCAGAATCTTCTTCTCATCCTTAAAGAAGTCTACTTTGAAGTCTCGGCCTGTGTAATAACATCCTGTTTTCTCTAGTTGACCATAGGAAATCAAGATCCTACCCAGATCAGGCATGTATCTTACATCTTTCAGGATAACCTCTGACCCGTCTTCATTATCTATGGAAATACTTCTAATTTCCTTGACCAAAACTATAGTATTATTACGCATAAGAACTCGACTACCTTCCAGCTCTCTGAAATCTGATAATACTTCCTTTAATGGTGTCATATGGAAAGTGCATTCTGAATCCATTACCCAGTCATCTTCTGTGACTGATGCAACCAAACTAGCTATGTAAGCTGATGAGTCTGGTAACACCACTGTCACGTTTGCTGAGTTCTGTACTCTTCCTTTATCACCTGAACTTTTCCGTTCTAGACAATCTCTTTTCCAGTGGCTTTCTAAACCACAAGTCCAACAACCTTTTCCATTTGACTTCCCTTTAGGTCTGCTCTGTGATCTACCTTTACCCTTAGACTTACTTCTGTTGTTTTTACTTTGACTTCTGTTTTACCTTTTCTCTGACCTGCCTCTAGATTCAACCACAAGTCCTTCTGCTGAGTGTTTCTTCTTGTAGAGTAAACCTTTCTGAATCAAATTTGATTCCATACCATAAGCTCCTGTAACCACATCGGCCATTGTGAGAGAGTCTTTTGCATTCCCAAACTGTAAAGTATGAACTAATGGATCAAATTGCGTTGGTAAACTGTTTAATAAGGCAATTGCTTGATCTTCATCTTGAATTGTAACTTTTAGACTTGCTAAATCGTTGATCAAGTTTAGAAACTTATCAAGGTTCCCCTCAATTGTCTTGTCTTCATCCATTTTGAAACATGAGAATTGTTTCTTCTGATAAATCCGATTGGCTTTGGTCTTTCTTTGGTAATCCCTTTCCAAAGCTTTCCATTGCTTGAAGGCTGAGTACAGGATTTGTTAAACACTGACTGAGCAAACTCCTTGCTCTCCTGTCTTTCATTTCCAAGATCGGATCCTTTGCACTAGCCTTGCCTACCTTTATCTCATTTCCTGTTTCTTTGTCTGTTATTGATGACTCCTCAATAACTTTTTCTTCCTCAAAATCTTTTTCCGGAACTAGTAGTAACCCAAGAATCTCGAACTGACCCAACATTCGATATTTCCAAAGTCCAAAGTCCCCCTTTCCATCAAAATTCTCCACCTCAAACTTCCCCTGTGTTGGTTCCATAGCTAGATTGAATCTGTGTTTGAGTTGTTTCCTGTAGAATAACAATCAAAGAATGAGTAGATGTCTATTCCATTATGTAACCTGAACCAAAGTTTAATCCTATCTCTGATTATACACAGGAATGAACTTCTGAGATTTTCAAATCAAAGATGAAAGATACAGAAATTCTCTTCCCTGATCCAATCTTGATGAATTTCTTTTGCCGTCTTTCTGTTTCAGTGATTGGAGGAGTTGCTTCGCAATGAATTTGGATCCCTCAAGTCCTTCGTCTCGGAGATGAGATTTTGCTGACAATTTTGATTCTACGAACTGGTACACCTTTCTTGCTTACAATCTCTTTTGTTGAATCTTCCTATCTTTAACTATGCTCTGATTCCAATTGTAAATGTTTCCCAGCTCTAATTCATGATATTCAATACCCAATCATGATTAGATGATCGATTTAGACAAGAACAGAAAGATGAGAGAAAGAACGATGTGATGAAATTGAGCAAAGTAAGAAGATGAACACAGAATTTTATAGAGTTCCCCAAAAAATTGGGTACGTCTTTCTTCGGATTATGAGTCCGGTAATCCTCTAATCACTTCTTGCTTGTTTACAAGTTTCAGGAACTACAACAATGGAGGTCACAATCACTTGGTGAAGATGATCGTAACTTATATATCGTAACAGAATGATTCATCATCTGTTTACCATAAAAAGCCTAAAACAACAAAACAAGAGATGGGCTTTAATGAATAGGCCCAGAACCTGATTAGAGAGAACAATGATTAAATGCTTAATGGGCTGAAAATAATCTCTTTGGCCCACTTCTTTCAAGCTTTCATCGTTAACTCACTCACAGATATGTGTGCTTTTGTATTTAGTGACCAAGTTATTTGGACTCAAGTCCAGGATTAATTTTGGAAATGTTAATTGATCATTTGCAATGGAAAAATGGCTAAATCTTAATTAGCTTTTTCCATTACGCCAAATTCTACCTAAACTTTTGACCCCAGTATTCTTTTAGATTTTAGTAATTAAAAATTCATATTCTTTATAAGAACTTTCTAATTTAACCCTTTATGCAAAACATACATTGACTAAACGGAGATATAAATCAATCATTAATCTATAGAATATTAAACAAAAACAAAGAAAGGAAAATATTACCTCCATTTTATAAACTTTGATTTTATGAAGTTTTTTTTTTCTTGTTTTAAGATAGTTGTTTTTTTGTCAATTAAATCGATAATATCTAATCCATAATTAAAATCCAAGTCAACTCTAAAATTTCTTACTATATATAGTATGTATGGAAGAGTTAAAAGAGTTTGGCATATAGATTGATTTTCTATATTGTGTTTAATGTATTTATGTTTACAATACATATAAAGTAATGGATGTATTTTATTTTTACAACTGAGTAATTACAAAATTGCAAATAATGATGTTGTTGGGTGATAGCTAGTTTGGCATTCAATTTTTCTTATAATTAATTTTAAAAATGATAAATTGATTAAGCATTTAATAGTTTTCTTAGAGGTAGTATCACCTTTCTCTCTTATCCATTGAATCAACCCAAACCCTTTTTAATGGTCTTTATAAATTCTAACCAAAATGAAACAGCAACTAACGATAATACAAAGCTATGATGGATTTCCTGCTTCTTCTTGTCACATGGTTTCTCTTTTATTCTCACCACCATCATTATCAGTATTATGTCATCATGACTTGTCCCTTTTGTTCTTGCAGACTTGCGTTCTACGACTGGAATCTCAGACTAGTGGATGAGAAAATCTTTCCATAAGCGTTTAAAAGGCATTAAAGGTACTTTTTTTAACTTTTTTGTTCTTTGCTCATCTGTTTTCTTATTCATATAATTATTCATTTGAACGTCTTTTTGGTATTGAGTGCAGCTTATGATTTTGCATATAAATTTCATTGTTATCTGGACACAATTTCAATATGCTTTCTCTGACGTCACATTTTATTTTGGTCTTATTCATTTGCTGGTTGCTGGCGGTCGTGACCATCGACCACAACCAAAAGTTGTTTGTGTCGCAGTCGCTAGTTCAGTGACCAGTCGCCAGTGACCAGCGATTAAAAATTTCGATCACTATTTTTTTCGGCGATCTGAATTGAAAATCAGCGACTAAATTTATTAATTGACAAAAATACCCTTATTTTACCAAGAAATTACAAATGGCTCTAACCCTAAAACAAAGCAAAAATCGTCTTTTGTGTTTTATTATCGCCACTTCTCACTTCAGTGCAAAATTTCTCAAATTGAATGTAAGTTTATCTCATTTCTTTTGATTGTTTCGTAGATTTTCTCATCTTCTTCGATTTTGTTCCATAGTTTCTCAGCCTGTTTCAGTTTTGGGTGTCAATTGCTTTGGTTTACTGTCTGTAATGTATTCGATTTTGCTTCTATGATCTCAAATTTCATTATGTGCTTCTGGGTATGGCTTGATTCGTTGTATATTCGATTTGACTTACATTGTACGAAAGAGGTTAGGGAAATTCGATCTGGGTTTTATTGTTTTTGATTGGAAAGTGTTGATTTCTGATTTGGGTTTGGAAATTTTTTCTTAGTGAGACGAGTTATGGAGATGAGGAAGGAAATGGTGAACGTTGGGTTGAAGTGATTTCGTGGGAGCCTCGAGCTGTTGTTTATCACAATTTCTTGGTAAGTTTGTGTGTTTCTCTTTGATGATTTTGATTTGATTTAGTCTCTTTCAGTCTCGTTGCTTCTGGGTATTGCTCTGATCTTGCTGCTCATTGTTCAGTTTTCAACTTCTTTTTTCTTATTACTAGTTGATGTTGTCCTGAAATTTTGGCTTGGAGAAAGAGTATTTTTAGTTAACAATGTAGTTAGAAGATGTTTATTTAGTTAACAATGTAGGTTGTGCTTTGTTTTGAGGGATCTAAATCAACTCTTAAGTGATCGTAAGTGGGACAAAAACTTTGACTTTGAAAACTTATCAACTCTTAAGTGATGTTTCTTGTTACTTTGATTCCTCATTTGATAAGATCATCTCTTGTTCTAATTTTGTCTCTGTTTTGTAGTTTATGTTCAAAGGTTTAATGGTTAATGCTATGGAATTTCGGTTGTTGTTATTGATTCGATGACTCTTAAACTTTATATCAATTTCTGGCTGTGAGTGTGTACTGATACCTGAATGTTGACCTGTGAACAAAATTGCGATCTATTAGAATAGTTGCGCTTCTTATTATTTCGTTAGTGGTATAATCTTTTGAGGCATAAGTTCTTTTAGACTTCAATCAATCTTTGGTTTATTGTACAAGAAAGTTCGGGAAGGTGATTGGTTAAATGATTACATGATGGATTTCTCAGTTCTACGTTTAATTAAAGGGAAGTGTGTTCCATTATTAAGAACTTTGTATGAACTAGTCATCTTCAGGGTAGAGGTACTTAGGCTTTATGTGATACTTAGCTTTTCAACTGTCTAGTGATTTGTGCCAATGAAGTTATATTAGATAACTAGTATGATATTTAAACAACTCTTTGATTAAGGCTTCTTTCTACAATTTTTTTGTTCTTGATAGCTTGAGTATCAAGTTTTTTCCGATAAATTGATATATTGCTTATAATTTTTGCTATAGTATTAGGTTGACATATGTTGATGTCTGTGTTATTCTAGTTTAACCATGGTAGCTACTAGCCATGCTTGATATCATGAATATTCTTTGCTATATCGAACAAATTGGATTAATGGTTGTTTTAACGTTCTTCTATATGTATATTTTATACACTTGTTAGTGGTTTCTTGTGTTTCAACTTCATACATATAATCCTCATAAGCTAAACAATTCTACAAGTAGAAGTATTCACATGTTATATAGCTGAACCTAATTCCACTCTAGATTCATAGATAATAACCACTATGACGATTTTAGATGTTGTTGAGGTTGGAACCAGTAGAAGAAGCTTCAATCCGCAGAAGGCCATCCTGAAATAGGTAAGCGAAATTTCGTATATAACTAGCATGTTTCTCATCTTTGCTTATGGTTCTATTGTGTTTCTTTTGTGATATTGCTTCTATTTTTTACTCTGGTTTTTGTTGTGATTGGTGATATTCAAGGAAAGAAATCTAGTTACTTCTCAAACTGTCTTGAGGAAGAAAGGTCTTGAGGAAGATGTTCCTGGCATCTTAGTGACTATGAATCCTGATAAGGTTGTAAATCTTTGTCATGAATGCTTGATGTTGATGATTGTTTCAGAATGTTTGTCACATTATGTGCCATTGCTAATTCTTTCCTTTTTGATATTCTCTAACAGCTAAGACGTGGTTGCTTTGGTAAGCCATATCATTCTTGTAGTTAAGCATCATATGTCAATCAGTAGCACTTCTGTGAGGGACTTATTCTATCTGAATGAGTTTTCTTTTCTTGTCTGTACTAATCCTTGTGTGAAAATATATATCAAGACAATGTCTTCTCAAGTCTTTATCTTCTCTGTTTATAACCTTTGGTTAATTGCTCCTTATTTGTTGTTGAAGTCGTCATTGGGTTATGCTTAAGCAAGAGAAAAAAACTACTTTGGTTTGTCTGTAATTTCCATGTTTTATTCTTTGTTCTTAATGATGAATTGTTTATAACCTTTGGTTTGTCTGTAAATTTCCATGTTTTATTCTTTAGACAGAAAGATATGTCCTTTGCATGTGACAAACTGTTTTCTTATTAATTATCTTCCGTATCAGATCCTCATCATTATGTTACTCTTACTTTTCCAAGTTTTCTTTTCTTTCATTCCCTGGGCTCTTATCTGATTTGATTGTTCACAAAGTCTTTGTTTGTTCTTAAATAAGAAAAGGTGTATAACTTTGCTTGTTTGTTACTGAAGACAGATTGAGTATTATGACTTGGATTCTTACTTGTTTCTGGTTTTTTCTGGATTCTTCTTTGAATTTTTCTAATACACTTGACGTTTTGCAGCTTGCCAGTTTAATAGTCATATATATTTGTCTAATGCATCAATCTTTCTGTCTTGCAGATTTGTAGCTGTCTCACGAGTTACTTTGGACAAGATGAATAGCGATGATGTAAGTGCTTGGACAGATAGTGAATGTCAGTATTTTATTCAGTTATATATAAATGAAAAACAAAAAGGGAACAAAACGAAGACGAGATTAAACAAAACTGCAAAAGAGTTCATCATAGCAGAGTTTGAAGAGAGATTTGCAAAGAGATATGCTTGGGAAAAATTCAAGAACAAGTATGATGTTTGTAGAAAAACTTACAACAAAGTGAAGAAGCTGATTCAGAACAGAACCGGTCTTGGTTATGATGATATGGGAAGATTGAATATGTCTGATGATTGGTGGAATGAACGAATAAAGGTTAGTAAGATCTATTGATTATTGTCCTTTTAGATTTTTTGATATTTACTTTGATGAAATTAGGATTAGTTTGCGTGTAATTTGGTTTTACATTGATGGAATTCGATTAGATGAAGCTCTATACGCAGAATCTGGCTTTAGATTAAACAAAATAATTGATAGATATGATCATTTTATAATTTGCTTCTTCTGTTTGTTTTTACTGTTTCACGTGTATCTATTTGTCTATTTTGTTGTTTGAGAATTCTGTGAATGAACTTAATATATTGACTTGGTGTTCATTATAATTTGTGAGCTTTCTATGGTTCTCTTCTTTGAACTAATGGCTGAGGGTTTAGTTGACCAAGGTTATATTCTGTGTTGTGGATATATGATCTTTACTATTGATCTAATAAAACATTCATTCTATTATAGGAATGACCTGATGCTAGAAGGTAAAAGAACAAGTTGATACCTAATATGGATGTCTATGAAGAGGAATTTGGAGCTGTTTGTGTGACTGGAGCAGAAGGTTGGAGTGCTCAGCAAAGAGAAACGAGTTTAGATTCTAGAGTGGCTGCAGAAAATGATGAAGAAGTTGAATCTTTTACTAACAATATGGGACCACCACCGGTGATAGGAACACAAAGTAGAGGTGGAAGTGGTGAAGTTCAAGATTGAAAAGAAAGCGTAAGGATATTGACATGGTCAATGAGACTTGTGCTGCACGGACTACTATATTGACATGGTCAATGAGGGTGTAGTTTAGTAGCTTTGGTCTTAGAAATCTTGTTTGACTCTGTCTCAATTTGGTCTTCATAAACTTGTTTGACTCTTATGACTTTCTTGTTATATAAATGTTCTGTTAAACTTATTTGACTCTTATAATGCACTTTGACATCTTTCTCTCAATAATATAGTAATCACATTAGTATGATTTTCAAGTATTTTAATATTTCTTTCATTGTTTTATTATGGTATTGCAGAGGATAAGATGGTTGTTGGAAGATGATGATGATGAATGTGATGATGATGAGAATTTGTTAAGAATGGTTACTAGAGAAAGGTTGGTCCATATAACTGATAGAGGTGCAGGATGGTGTCATGTTCAACAACTTATTTATGGGTCTGATCAACAGTGTCATGATATCATACGAATGAATCTGGAGAACGTTTGAAGCATTGTGTAAGATTCTAAGTATGCAGTATGGTTTACATGAGAGCAACAATGTCTACGTTGAAGAGAGTGTAGCAATGTTGCTTGAAGTCGTCGGTCAAGATAAGACCATGAGGAGTATTGCTCAAAGGTATTAACGATTTTTGGATATAGTAAAAAGAAAGTCTGATGAAGTTTTGAGTGCTCTCCTCAGGTATGCAGTGAATTCGATAAAACCTGTAGAAAGCGAGTTCACAAGGGTAAGCTCAGTTCTGAGGAATAATACTCGATATTGGCCATATTTAGAGACTGTATTGGAGCACTTGATGGAACACATATCCCTGTTCGTATTCTTAGTAGAAATGCAGATGCTTATAGAGGTAGAAAGTCTGAGCCTACAATTAATGTTCTTGTTATATGTAACTTTGAGATGAAGTTCATATATGCATATGTGGGTATTCCAGACAGAGCACATAATACAAAGGTTTTGACTCACTGTGCAAAAACGAAGCTTCATTTCCACATCCGCCAAATGGAAAATATTATTTGGTTGACTCTGGATATCCCACAAGAACAGGGTATCTTGGTCTACATTGTATGGTCAGATATCATCTTGATCAGTTTTTCAGAGGAGGGCCACCATCAAACATGCGAGAAATGTTCAACTGGAAGCATTCAGATTTGAGATCAGTGATTGAGCGGACATTTGGAGTATGGAAAGAAATGGAGAATTTTAGACCGTAAGCATCCAAAATATGATTCGATTAGATGGATTAAGGTTGTAACAGCAACAATGGCACTACATAACTTTGTCTGTGATTCACATCAAGAGGATCATGATTTTTTACATTGGCAGAAAGAAAAACAATATCAAACTCATGGCGATGAAGGAGAAGACGATGATGATGATGATGATGATGATTACGGTTATCACATTGCATATAAGCCGACAGGCGATAGAGCTATGGAAGGATTGCGAGACACACTTACAAGCGAAATCAGCATAGGACGTGGACTACATTACTAAAAAATTTTATGCACTTTGTATATTTATGAAACTTATGTTATGCTAAAACTTTTGCTATGTATGTTTGAAATTGTTTTTATTAAATTAGTATCAATTGTTATAATTTAAATTAACATATAATTTTTATTTTATTTTTGTAAATATAGATAACTTTTTATTATAAATTAAAATTTTTTTTAAAAAACTTAAAAATAAAGTCGTTGGTCGCTGTGTTGTTCATTTTGTGGTCGCCAGCGACTGCAAAACGAACAACACATCAACTGGTCGCAGTGACTGATCGCTGGTCGCTGACGAGCACAAAACGAATAACACAGCGACTGTCAAACAAACATAAAACTAGTATTTTGGTCGCGATCGCTGGTTGTGGTCGCGGTAGCCAGTGACCAGCAAACGAACATAGCCTTTTTTAATTGAATTGGAGAATACATATTACACTGCTACATTTGATTGATATTTTTAATTGATAATTATTCTAATTAAATTACCTCTTTTTCTTATCAATTTCAAATATATTAATAGCTAAGCAATTGAGTGGTTGGTGAACAGATGTAACATACACAATCGATGCGAGCGAGAGGAATAGCTAATTCTCAGGCAAAATAAGCCCTTAGATTATTTTAAGGTTTCGTAAAGCCAAGAAACATGCAAAGTTTAGTTCACAAGTATCATGGTTAGCTTAATAAAAGGGTTATATGTTTAATAAACAGATGAAGATGTAGCTCAGATGGTATAGCGCTCGCTTAGCAGGCGAGAGGTATGGGGATCGATACCCCGCATCTCCATGTTTATTTTCACTTTGTTTTCGTTTCCGTGTTTTCATGAAATTACAATTACTAGAAATTCATGAGAAGAAGCCACTTCATTTTTTTACTTACTCTCCAGAGTATTTTGAGTTTTCACACCTTAGTTCTTTACACAAACAACAACAAAAAAAGTGATTTTCTATTTCAAGTAAATGGAAAATTGTTAAAATACTTATAAATTTGATTGTAAAAGGCAGAAGAAGCCCATTTACAGAGACCATTTCGACATCATTAACCCATCTAAACTGAAATAAAGAAAATATCACCGCACCGATCATGAGAGATATGAAGTCAGTCACACTATTCTCAACTTCGTTTTCAGCAGCCAAGGCTCTTCATTATCTCCTTTAGCTTCTCAATCACATCTGTTGGATCTGCTCGTGAACTCCCCAAATGCATCGCATGATACTCCAATCCTTTCCATTTAGCTATAAGCTCAAAATGAGGTCTTTGAAACTCTACGCTTATTATCTCAAATATCGTTGTGTTTGGTGTTGCTGATACTATGTGAGTCAGTCCTGCGCCGTGAGCTCCTATGATCACTGATGCGTCTTGGATGGCTCGGACTTGATCTTTCATCGACATGTGTGCAAGCAAGCCATTCACAAGGTTAATCCCACATTTGGCCAGACCCGTGGAGCCAGACTTGACCCAATAGTGTAACGAGTCGAACACTTCTTCCTCATTGGTTAGCCGAGACTGGACTTTACCACCATGACGTGGATGGGCTAAGTAATCTTCTCGGCGGACAAAGAGAACGTTATACACAGTGGATGGTGACAATGATGTCGGTTTTTCTAATGAGCGGTGTCTATTGACAGAAAATCCAAAAGATGCTCTGATCATTTCCCCAAACTCTGATAGCCTTGCGGTCCTTTTGTCATCTGGGTTTTGCCACAGATTCTGAGCTGATTCTCCCTTGCAATCTATTTCTTGGCTCAAGCCCTTGAAAAGTGCGGTCTCATATCCCAATGGTGAAAGAATGGCGTGGCGGAAACAAACTGGTTTGGTGAAATTCTTTGCGTATCTGATTCCAGAGAACAAAGCTGTCCATGTTTCTTCTAGCTGCGTCTGCAAAAAGGTACAAATATAGACATGAAACCCCTACTAGATTCGTTATCAATGGAGAAAAATGAACCCCATAAGCCCACAATCAATCCAATTTCCTATAACTAAGAGTAACTCCCCAAGTCTAAAGATAGTTGGGTTAAAGAAAACTGAACTTTTTCTGTCCATTAAAGGATCATAACCATGAAAATGAAGAGGAGCGTACCGTGCAGTGCCCGTCAATGAAAACAACGTGTGGCCGATTAGGCAGACCGGTGACTCTTGAGGACACATAAGCGCTGTACCAATCTGTCATGGTATGGAAGAGATTTGCGTACTCGAATCGAGTAACAAGCAAGGTTGGTTCCTCCACCCACTGTGCCAAGCAAAACCAAACCAAATACCACCACACATTAAGTGCTACACGATTTTCATGAATCTCAGAAACCACAATCTATTATGAAAATTTCAATGTCAGTGATTTATTGCTGCATATGTCGATTGAATTCTAGTTTCCAAATTCATACACGGTTTTGATCCAAGTAGTAAGTACTTTCCTATTATGCATCTTTCACCAAAATACTTTCTAAGAGTTCATTAATACATTCTACAAATGCAGATTAAACGATAAGATGACTGACACAAACCTCTTCACAATCGAAATCTTTGGAGTCAACAGAACGAATGGAAGCAACCAAACCCCTCATTGTATGTTTATCAATTCCACCTGGTTGAAGATAATCATTCAGCATCTCCTCGTTCAGCAGCGGCCGAGAAATCCCGCTGCCTCCTCCTCCACCGATGCGACGGGGTCTCTTGAACCTTGACCGTGAAACCTCTTCCGCCACCTCAAACGCGGCTTCACGAAACTCAGGAAGCTCCTCTTCCTCTTTCCTCCCCATGACATCCTCTAACTTCTCACCTCCTCTCGACATCACGATCCGATCGGGATACATTTTAAGATTCCTTCCCTCGCAAACCGAACTCTCCAGCGTCTTACTGTAGAAGCATCGAAACCAGCTTCCTTTGAGTCCTCCTCCTCCTCCTCCTCCTGGCCTGAGGAAATCAACTCTCCGCGTGAATCCATTTCCAAAGTAGCCTTCGCAAGAACCAGTTGGTAGATTACTCTGCGGAGGCGTCCACGGGAGGTAAGAAGGTAAGATCGGCCACGGTTTCTGATTCGCCGATTGGTTATTCTCTGAAACGTGAAATCGCAAAGGTAGATGAGGATATGGCTGATCCGGAGATGACGACGAGGATGAGTGAAAAACGAAGTAGATACAAAGAAAGAAAGAGTTGAGAAGTAACATATAGAGGAAGATCTTCAGAATCCGTGGATTCCGTTTACTCATCTCTCTCTCCTTCGTTCCCTTGATACGCGGATTTAAAAGATAGAAGTTAAAATGTCTTTCTATATATAGGTTTTCATGATTTTCTCTCTCGAATCTGAAGCAAAATCAATCGCCGGCGAAAGATTCAGCCGATACTCATCGGCTATTTCGCCGGAAAGTTCTCCCTGAAGGTAAAAAACGTGAAGAAGAATCTGAATTTTGAGCGGCGCCGATGATGATTAATTAAAGCAGAAGATTCCATCATTCCTGGCTCTCTTTTTCTCTTGTTTGGCATTATGCTTTTGACTAGTAAAAATCTTATATTATTGAAGCAAACCCGATTAAACCGAACCGAACCGTACCGAAACAAAATTAAATTAAATCAAACCGGTAGGAAACACAAACGTTCGCGAAACGTTTCCATCTCTTTGTCAAAACATTTTCAGTTACTTTTAAATTTCCTGTCTCATTGTCTTCATAATCACCGACTCAAAAATCTGCAAGTCTTCTGTGTTCGGTAAGCCTTGCTTGATTTCGTATCTATGTCTTTGATCCTTTTAATCATTGTTTAGAAACTTATGTTGAAGTAAAAATGTTTGGTTAGATTCATGTAAACTTCAATCTTTTTCAGAATTGTAACTTTTTTGCGTGTTATTTTTGCACGTAATTTGTTTTGCCACTCTGTTTTGGAATCAAGTTCTCTGATTCAATGTAATATCATTATTTTTAGAATTTTATTTTCTTTTGTTTTCCTCCCAATATCATTCTGAATCTAACCTTGTTGAGTAATTTTCTTGTTCTCTTTAAGATCGAAAAAGGTTTTGTGTACTTTTCCTGTGAATTTTAAGGCAATTCTTTGATGTTTTCTTGGTAAATCTATTTGTTTTCTGGTTTAATTTTAACTGATACGATCATAAAAAAAGATAATGGAGACAGATTTTTCCTTTTTTAGAAAGATGTTTCTGTAAACTCTGAATGAGGATTTTAATGAGATTTATTTTCTTCTTTAAGTCTGCAACTAGATTTGTTAATAATCTTTTTTTACTTTATTAATGACAAAACCCAAAAAGATAAACTTCCATTTCGTTTCACACTGGAAGTCCAAGGAGCTTCCTTTTCTTGCGCGCCAAGTTTTCAGATATATACATAGAGAGAGAATCATGAGAACGTAATGTTCTGTTTACTTTTTTTTGTTGTTGTAGGTAACCAAGCGATTACACATCTACTCGAAAAAAGAAGACGAAGAAGAAGATTAAATTGGAATAATTCGATTAAATGGATCGGTTGTGCAGAAGATGTCTTCTGTTTCTATTGATCTTACTTTTAGATTCTCCAGTCATATGCCATAGTTGGGGATGGTTCTCTTCTTCTTCAGAGAAAAATACAGACTCTTCTTCATTCTCTCGGTATCACAAATCAAATCCTGAGTTCTCCATGGAAATTTTCAGTAATCAGAAGGCGGCTCAAGTCCTTAAAGATGCCAATAACAAGCTTGTGGGTCCAAACAGTTGCTGGCAAAATGCGTATAGGTACCTTTTCGATGGCTGCAAGGAATCGGTTGCCACAGAAGAAAGAAGGAAGAGATTTGCTTGGCATTTGAGCGATTGTTTTTTTAAAGACTCAGGAAGACCAGCTTTACCGGCCTGTAATGATAAATCAACAATGATGAGTTGCCTCAAGAAACTTGATAATCATGAACATAACATTTATCTCAAATTCCTGTTTGAAACCAACACCATCTGCCAACAATTACAGTTAAATTGATCCCAAACATGCCCATCTTTTTACTTTCGTTTCTCCAATGGATTCTTAATTGCTTCTTTTCTTTTTTTTTTTTCCCAGGAGCGTTGCGTTCAAGAATGATATAGAGAGGCTTGTGAATGAACTGAGGAGGTCTGCGCAAGACACAGAAGATAAATTAGATATCTTGGAGAGCAAATCTGATGTTCTAATTCAGAACTCGAACATGATTTATGAATCTTTAGGGTCAATAGATGTTCAGGTTCAAAACGTGGCTCATGTGACAAACACCATAGAAACTCACATGACTGGACTGTCTCAACAAGCTGTAGAAATTTATCAAGAACAAAAGGGCATTGCAGAATCGCAGTTGGTGCTAAGGGAAGGTCAAGAGAAGATGAGAGACGTGTTGAAAGATGGAATTGAGATGTTCAGTGATGCGTATACTAACATCCAGGAAGGTGTAGATAAGTTGAAAAGCGATACCAAGCAGATTGAAGGAGAGATAAGCTTACTTGGAAGTTCAATTTCATCTAAAATGGATGATTTACAGAGTAAAACTGATAATATTGGAAATATGGCGGGCACTTCATTGGACAAACAGCAAAAGCTTCTAGACGGACAATCTGTAGCTCTTGACGGTATTCAATTTCTTACCCGTTTTCAGTCTGAGGCATTGCAAGAGAGCAGGTAAATCTCACGCGAGTATGTAAAAGTTGAAGACATATTTATTTACGAGTTTAATATTTTTTCAGAAATACCTTGGAACGTTTGAAGGAATTTAGTCTGCAGCAGCAGGAAGATCTTGCAAAGCGGCAAGAACAACTTCAGCAAGTTCATAATCACCTCTTTGAAAATTCAAAATCAATGTTGGCAGCTCAGGTCAGTCACCCAAACTGTAACAAGTTTTATAAGCAGCTAGGAAAAATCACATAAAAACCAATTTAACAATCTGTTCTTTTCGCAGGAAGCGTTTGAGGTGAAACAAGCAAACATGTTTGTAGCTTTGGATAAGCTATTAGCTCTGCACAATGCAATGCTTCTCGAGTCTCGGGTGATAAAAGCCTTCTTCATCTACTTCTTGTCAATCTTTGTCATCTACATGTTTACAAGTACAAAACAAACTTACATCATACGACCAAAGCTTTACATAGGTATGTACCATATTCCATATATCTTCTCTCATATCATAGTTATGGCTATTGACATTTTCCTTATGGCTGATGCAGGTTTATGCGTTACATTAGCATTAGAAGTGGCAAGTTTACGTTTTGTGAATGATCCAGAACACCAAGTGTGGATTATAAACCTTGTCAGATCTATATTTGCTGTTCTTGCTTCAGCTCAGCTTCTTCATGCTGCTTTTACATACAGGTATGATTTTCGAAATGCAAGTAATAGATGTTTTGACCAACCAAAACTCAGAAGATATGTATACTCTTTCTGACTGTAATGCAGGGACTATGAAGTACTTAACCACCAGATCCTGTTAAGATTAGTTGATAAGGTTAATGACATGCAAAGCAAGAGAGAGGTGTGTTGGGATGAAGAAGATACAGAGAGCGAGGTAGATTGGAGATCTTGGATTGATACAGATATAACTGATGATGAAGACAATCTTGCAGATCCCGATTACAAAGTTCCACAAGAGATTAAGGAAAATTCGATTTTTACTTCATCTATTAGTACAAGATTGTATAATTTCCGACCGCGATAGACATTAATGCACTGAAGTCAAAACTACATCTTTGTTTTTGTTATGCTACATGATCGTGTCATGTGATTGAACAAATAAAAAACATAACTCTGGAATCTCCAAAATAAACACCTAATTTTTTCGTTGACTGCAAAATAAACCCTCAAATTAGTGTTGACCATTCTGTTTAACCCCACCGTTAAGTTGATTAACAAAATCCACTAACTTCGGTTAATCACTGTGAAACTGCTGCTGATATGTGGTCTCTTTTGAACAAATTGTATTTGGAAACATCTCTTCCAAATCGAGTCTACTTGCAGCTACAAATTCTACTCGTTCAAGATGGATAGTTTAAAGTCCATTGATGAGAACGTCGATGAGGTATTAAAGATTCTCGCAGAATTGGGCAATTTTGAGATCATTGTAGCGGAAGAGGTACAAGCGATTATTTTGATGAATTCTTTACCATATAGCTATAAACATCTAAAGCATACACTGAAATATGGGAATAAGACTCTGTCATTGCAAGATGTTGTGTTTTCTGCTAAATCTGTTGAAAGAGAAATGGCTGAACAGATGTTATTGGATAAGAAGTCTTCAACAGCTTTGTATACAGATGAAAGAGGAAGATCTCCTACAAAGTCTTCATTGAGTAACAGTCAAGGTAAACAAGGAAGAAGCAGGAGTCGATCTAAGTCAAAATCGAGATTAACCTGCTGGTTTTGTAAGAAAGAAGGTCATGCGAAAAAAAAATGTTATGCAAGGAAAAGGAAACTTGAAAATGATGAGCAAAGTGAAGCAGGGGTTATTATAGATAGTCTGGTTTTCTCTGAGGCATTATCAGTGAATGAGCAAAAAGTTGAAGATGTGTGGATTATTGACTCTGGTTGTACATCTCACATGACTGCAAGAAGAGACTGGTTCTGTAACTTTCAAGAAGGGAATGAAGCTTCAATTCTGCTTGGTGATAATCGTGTTGTTAAGTCTCATGGCATTGGTTCAATCAAGATAAAGGCAAAAGGTGGATCAATCAGGATTCTAAATAATGTGAAGTATGTTCCTGATCTCAGCAAGTACATTGGATAGATTGGGCTATGATCATTCAGGTGGAAATGGAAAAGTAAAGTACTTTAAGAACAACAAAACAGCGTTGTGTGGAAATTTGTTCAATGGTCTGTATATTCTTGATGGTCATACAATTGTTAATGAAGCCTACAATGTGAAAGAGCAAGATAAGAAAACTGCTCTGTGGCATTCTCGCTTGGGTCATATGAGTGTTAATTGTTTGAAGATTCTGGTTCAGAAGGGTTTTTTGGATAAAAAGGAAGTCAGGGAGCTGGATTTATGTGAGAACTGTGTAATGGCAAAGCAAAGAAATTGAGTTTCAATGTTGGGAAGCATCAATCAGTTGATATTTTGAGCTATATTCATGCAGATCTCTGGGGCTCACAAAATACCACTCCATCGTTATCAAGTTACAAATATTTCCTATCTCTTATTGATGATAAATCAAGGAAAGTCTGGGTTTGCTTCTTAAAGACTAAGGATGAAACATTTGATAAGTTTTGTGAGTGGAAACAGGTTGTAGAGAATTAGGTTGATAAGAAAGTGAAATGTCTTCGAACTAACAATGGTTTAGAATTTTGCAATACTAAGTTTGAAGAATATTGCAAGGTAAATGGAATTGAACGACACAGAACTTGTGTGTATACACCACATCAAAATGGTGTTGCTGAGAGAATGAATCGTACTTTGATGGAGAAAGTTAAATGTTTGCTTGATGAATCAGGTCTTGATGAATGCTTCTGGGCTGAGGCAACTTCAACTGCAGCTTATATTGTGAATAGATCATATGCATCTGTTGTAGATCACAATGTACCTGAGGAGCTTTGGTTAAATCGAAAACCTGGATACAAACATCTAAGGAAATTTGGGTTAGTGGCTTATGTTCATATAGATCAAGGGAAGCTAAAGCCAAGAGCCCTGAAAGGCGTATTCATTGGATATCCATGAAGAACTAAGGGTTACTAAGTATGGCTCTTAGATGAAGGAAAATGTGTTACAAGTCGTAATGTAACATTTAATGAAGACATGTGTTACAAGGACTTAAAGAAGAATAAATCAGAAGAGAAGGGTGATGAAATTGATTTTGGAAATATTCACAAATCAAAAACAGTGAGTACAGAAATCAATTTTAGTATTAAAAGGAATACTAATCAAGGGGGAGTTGCCGCAGGTGGTTCTGTGACTGAGCAATCAAATGTAAATGCAGGAGATAATGCAGAGATTACTTCAAGAGAATCTATATCAGACTTGTCAGATTATTAACTGGCAAAGGATCGAACAAGGAGAGAACCTAAAGCTTCAACTAGATTCCAAGACTTCTCACAACTTGTGACAGAGAATTGCACAAAGTTTGCAATGGCCTTAATAGCTTCAGTTATTGGTACTTTAGATGAACCTCAGTGTTATCATGAAGCATTGTTAGATGTGAACTGGGACAAATGGAATGAAGCTATGGGTGAAGAAATGAGTTCCTTGATTAAGAGTGGAACATATGTACTGATTGATAGACCTACAAATACACATGTTATCAGCTGCATGTGGTTATTCAAAATCAAACCAGGTATTCCAGGTGTTGAACCTGAAAGATTCAAGGCCAGACAAGTAGCAAGAGGATTTACACAAATGGAGGGTATATATTATCAAGAAATCTTTGCTCCTGTTGTTAAACATGTTTCAATTCGTATTCTAATGTCTATTGTGGTGAATAAGGACCTAGAATTGGAACAGATGGATGTTAAAACAGCCTTCCTTCATGGAGAAATTGAAGAAGAGCTATACATGGAGCAACTAGAGGGATTTGAATCAGCTGATGGAAAAGACAAGGTATGCATATTAAAGAAATCTCTCTATGGTTTAAAGCAGGCTCCAAGGCAATGGAACATTCGTTTTAATCAGTTTATGTTAGAAGAAAGGTTTATCCGCAGTGATCAAGACCAATGTGTTTATGTTAAAGAGGTTAGTAATAATGAATACATATACCTTCTGTTATATATTGATGACATTTTGATTGCAACAAAAGAAATGTCAGAAATAAAAAGCTTAAGAAGAGTTTGAAATGAAAGATTTAGGTGCAGCTAGCAGAATTCTTGGGATTGATATTACTCGTGACAGGGAGAAAGGTATATTGTGTTTGGATCAGTCAAAATATCTTGAAAAGGTTCTGCAAAGGTTCAATATGTCAGATGCCAAAGCAACAAACACTCCAATAGGATCACACTTCAAACTATCAGCTGTTAAAGATGAATCAGAAGCTCTTGATTCTGACCTGACTCCATACTCAAGTGCTGTTGGAAGTGTTATGTATGCAATGATAGGCTCTCGACCTGATCTTTCTTATGGTATTGGCTTGGTGAGCAGATTTATGAGTAAACCTGAGGAAATTCATTGGGAAGCAATCAAGTGGCTGCTCAGATATATTAAAGGATCAAAGGATTTGAAATCGGTTTACACAAGAGAAAAAGAGTTTGACATTTGTGGTTACTATGATTCAGACTTTGCAAGGGATTTGGATAGAAGAAGATCAATATCAGGCTATGTCTTTACAGTTGGAGGCAATACAATAAGCTGAAAATCAAGACTGCAATACATTGTTGTTTTGTCAATGACTGAAGCAGAGTTTATTGCTCTCACTGAAGCTGTAAAAGAAGCTAAGTGGATTCAAGGTTTGCTGAATGATTTTGGTTTAAAGGCAAAGTCAACTAAGATCTGGTGTGATTCACAATCAGCAATCTGTCTCTCAAAGAATAATGTGTTTCATGATCGATCTAAACACATGGCTGTTAAAAGATAATTCTTAAGGGAGGTAATATAAGATGGTGAAATCGACATCTTGAAGATTCATACTTCAAGGAATCCAGCAGACATTTTAACAAAGTGCTTAGCAGTAAACAAATTTGATTCCGTTTTGGAAAATTTGAAGCTGATCAAATTGGCTTGAAGTCTCAGACTTCATCTCAGCTGGAGGTAAGATCCAAAGTAAAAGTAGTTCATGATTGCCAGTAAGAGATTTGATTTAAGGGGGAGATTGTAATTGATGTGTCTCAAATCTTCTGGTTCGGTTTAGCTTAGTTGTCATCTTGGTTATTTCAATTGAAGAGTTGGTACAGTTAAAGTCAATTCCAGTATAAGTAATTGGTTTTATCTCATCGATTCAAGAAAAGAAGAAATAGAGGCTTCAGATTTCTGGGTTTTTTTAGAATCTGTTGATTTAGAATCATCAATCAGTTTTTATCCGATAAGCTTCTAACGGATTTGTTGAGAGTTTGTTGAGTAGAAGATCTCTTAGATGATTCATCTAAAAAGCTATAACTTCTTCTTCTTCTTTGTTGTTGTTATTCTTCGACTTTATTTTCTCTCTCTGTAAAAAAGAACTCTGAAAGCTCCATTGTTGTGAGCTTGAGCTTGTAATCTCTTGCTGTTAATGAATTGCTGGATTGATTCCAGTCCCAGACATAGACTAATCATTCCGGTTATTTGAACTGGGTTATCAAACCTTATTGTGTTCTTCTTTCACTTTCTTGCTTGTCTTTACTCTAAAAATATCTGAAATTGAGATTGGTTATAGTTTTAATTCATATAGCGTTAGAAACAATTATGGGGAAGGAATTGGAGTATGTGTCTTTTGATTAAGTGATTAGTGTTAGAATTTCAGATTGAATGGATGCGAAAGTGTTGGAGGTGGGCCTACGACCCTCCTGGCCCACTTAGGATCCACTACTAACATCCACATCGACAAGAGTCAGCCACGTTGACAAGAGTTGGCCACGTCACTAATACACTCAAGTCTAATGGGCCTCGTCAATGAGCATCCAAGCCCGTGAGCCTCGCTCGGCCCACAAGTCTGTCAGGACACAACATAACGGGGAAAACCCTAGTCAAAGACCCTCTATAAAAGATAAGGAAGACTCAGACCAAGAGGAGAGAGCTTGGGGCAAAGAACATTGACCTGGATATTTCTCTATACTTAGAAAAATATATGAGTAAAATGAGCCCACTTTGTAAATATGACGAGTCCGTCCTCGTCACTTTTTATCACCGTGTCGTTAAAATCACTTAATCAAACAAGATCTTTTGACTTTCCCTTAAATTATCGAAACAAAATTGACGCTAGAAGGAGGGGGCGTTACCTCGTCATGTCTCCTCATCCCCGTCCCTGCCACATCTTCATCATCTTGGCGCAAAAAAACTTCACCTCATCGTCGTCACCTTGACAACTAGTAGCATGGTATCACCTCGTCGTCCTCGTCATCATCATCATGGCGATGGCATGACTTCACCTCATCATTATTACCTCGATGACTAATCAAATATGTCAACACCTCATCCTCGTTACTTTGTCCTTGTCATCTAGCACGAGGACGTCGCCTTATCACTTGGAAGGATATCGTAACCTTGCCGCCTCAGGTACATAGGCATTCTTCAGGCAAAGCTATGATATTTATCTTATTTTCTCCAGAGTTCGTCTCGGCAAGACAGGGTAAGCCAGACCACAATTTCACTCCTAGAATGCCTAAGCCGAGCCCAGTTCTCGCGTCGGCAAGATAGGGTAAGCCGGACCATAATTCCGCTCCTAAAGTGCCTAAGCTGAGCCCAGTTCTCGCATCGGCAAGACAGGGTAAGCCGGACCATAATTCTGCTCCTAAAATGCCTAAGCCAAACTCAGTTCTCGCATCGGCAAGACAGGGTAAGCCGGACCATAACTCCACTCCTAAAATGCCTAAGTAAAGTCGAGCATGACACTCACCTTGACGCATGTGGGTAAGCCAAATACCAGTTTCGCTCCGGCCAAGGTACCGAGCACAAACAACAGAAAATCCAAAATATCGTTTCATACATAACCAAAGTTTACAACATTCTCCAAATAATAATCGCGACCAAAAGTGAATAACTTCGCACCCTAGACTAAACTGCTTGGTCGGCCTCATACAAATATGACAAGTCGGCCTGATACAACAATAGACTTGTAAACAGCTAAGCCTCGTTTTTGCCTTCCTTCTCTGGATCCTCCAAACAAATGACCCCATCTCCCTCCACGTGAACAACGCCGTCTTTAACCCAATATCCTCACGTAACTTTTTCACTTCGATGGTCAAAGGCGCCCTCACCTTCCTCTCTTCACCTAATTCTCATGCACCATCAATATACTTGGCCTCAACATCTTGAGCTCATCTTCGATACTCTGTGATGTCCTACCTCAACCCCTTGGTATCACCTGCGGTAACAACGTCATCCTCATACCTGCGCCCAATAAGGTTGAGAGTGCAGTAATGGTCATACCTTTGATGTCGACCTCCAAACGACGATCACCGGCCTCGCCCTTAGTAATCCAAGTAGAACTGGCTCTTTATCATTCGGACCCAAAACCATCAGCTCAGCAAACTCATTAGTGTATTCAAGCATCTCCCCAAGTCGCTTTATCCTTCGCCTCGACACTGCATGACCACGCCACAATTCAATACTTAACCGAAAATCAAAAAAAAAAAGGGGAGGGCAAGGGGTACAACCATACATCTCTCTTACTCGCCCCAAGTTACTTTTGACTCGGTAGTAATGATCCTCCTCGTCACCCTCGACCTCTGGCCCTATGACTATAAGAAGCTCATCATCAAAATCTTCTTCAAGCTCATAGCCACCGTCGCAGATAACATCCTCCTCGGCACCATCATGGTGCTCACGACCTTGACGACATCATCACTTTGACTAGCGCCCCTCTCGGCCTCATCGATATCATCACTTTGACCAGCGCTCCTCTCGGCCTCGTCAACTTGGATCCAATTTCATCAACATTATCACCACGGCCAACATCCCTCTTGGCCTCGTCGAATTGAGCCTCCCCGGCCCCATCAATGTTTATACCACAACCAACATTCTTCTTGGCCTAAATTGGGCCTCCACAGCCTCATCAACATCGATACCACGGCCAACATTCATCTCGGCCTCGTCAACTTGGGCCTCCTTGGCCTTGTCAACATCAATGCCTCGGCCCACGTCCTACTCGATCTCGCCACTATCAACACAAATCTCATTGGCCTTGCTACTAACGACTTGAGCCTCCTCGGCCTCACCACTATCAACACGAGCATCCTCGGCCTCGCCACAAATGACGCGAGCATCCTCAACTCCACTATCACTTCCTCGGGCAACTCTTGACCTCGTCGATATTTGCCTCACCATCACCTCAAAAATTACTCTCAGCGACCTCATTACCCCCTTGTATAACATCTAATTTGGCCTTATCAACAGTAGAACCTCAAACAATCGGCCTCGACAACAGTGGCCTTGTCTCTGTCTTATTTTTCGTGCTTGACGAGCACGACGGTCTAGGCACCATCTAAAAACTTGCCTCGACAGTTTTTCTTTCGGATAAATCTGGCCTCGGTGATGAAGGACTCCCCCCGACTGTCTTCTCCTCGTCCAAATCCAGCCTTTCCAAATCTAACCACAACATAAAATAACTTCATGTCCTCTTCTCGCCCAAATCTGGCCTCGTCAAATCCGGCCTCAATGATGAAGTACTCGTCAAATCTGGCCTCGGCATCAAAAAACTCGCCTCAATTATCCTTCCCTTAAGAAAACACCATGCTAACTCCGGCATCGACACCGAAGAACTTGCCTCGATAATCCTTAGTGTTGACCACGTGTTTTGCTATATCTAATTAAGGAACGACACTTGACATAGTGGATCCACGCGTGCCACAAGCTTCTCGTGAAAGTTTGGCGACTCCTTCCTCATCACCAAACTAGGGGCTATTGTTGGAGGTGGGCCTACGACCCTCCTGGCCCACTTAGGATCCACTACTAACATCCACATCGACAAGAGTCAGCCACGTTGACAAGAGTTGGCCATGTCACTGACACACTCAAGTCTAATGGGCCTCGTTAATGAGCATCCAAGCCCGTGAGCCTCGCTCGGCCCACAAGTCTGTCAGGACACAGCATAAGGGGGAAAACCCTAGTCAAAGACCCTCTATAAAAGATAAGGAGGACTCAGACCAAGAGGAGAGAGCTTTGGGCAAAGAACATTGACCTGGATATTTCTCTATACTTAGAAAAATGTATGAGTAAAATGAGCCCACTTTGTAAATATGACGAGCCTGTCCTCGTCACTTTTTATCACCGTGTCATTAAAATCACTTAATCAAACAAGATCTTTTGATTTTCCCACTTAATTAAATTACCGAGCTAAATCCATTACAAATAGAAAGGATGGAGGTTATGTGGTCTGATTATATGACAGGGTTTTTATGATTTTCTTTATATGCTTGTGTTTGTCCTCTGATTGAATCTAAGTGTTGAATTTGGACCAACGATAAATTTTGATTGCATTGAAACTTAACTAAGAGAATCATTCAATTTCATTTCATTTTATATGCTCTGTGATTTTTTTTTCATTCTTCTCATAGGTATTGCAGGTTTGAAGAAGATGCAAAAGGATGGAGGTTATGTGGTCTGATTATATGACAGGGTTTTTATGTTTTTCTTTATATGCTTGTGTTTGTCCTCTGATTGAATCAAGTGTTGAATTTGGACCAACGAGAAATTTTGATTGCATTGAAACTTAACTAAGAGAATCATTCAATTTCATTTTATATGTTCTGTGATTTTTTTTTTCATCCTTCTCACCGATTTTGCAGGTTTGAAGAAGACAGATGAAACACACTGTTTCACATAATGGAGGTCATTAATGGTCTTTAAACGGAGATAGTGAATTCCGTTAATCAACTTAACGGTGTGGTTAGACAGACTGATCAACGCTAAATTGAGGATTTATTTTGCAGTCAACGAAAAAATTAGATGTTTATTTTGGAGATTCCAGAATTCATGGTTTAATCTACAAATTTGCGTAAGTTGGAGGTTTGTTTGGTATTTTTCCCAATTTTAATTAGTATTGAATAAAAATACAACTTGTAAGATTCTATTGACCATACAATCGCTTAGTTCAATACATTCCAGAGAAGCTAGTATACTTACACAAACCTTAATTTTACAGTACTCATCAAGAAATTGAAGAATTTGATTTTGATTGGATGAGTACATATAGATCAAACTCTACGATGCACATACTCACATCCATTGTCTCAACAGAATCAGAAATTCACATCCATCGCTTCTCCGCTATCCGATAATGAAAGTCGATGGAGATTGAAATTGGACTCACAAAATCCTCAACAATTGTGAGATCGATTCGAACGAAGCATCATGCGTGCTTGAAGGGCTTCATGCTAAGCCAATGAAAGTAGACATCAACCATAATAACTGGTAGAGTCAAGGGAACCAATAAGCAGTAGTACCTATCATTCAAAGTCATGGCTGTAGAGAAGAACCCGATCACGGAAACGAAACCAATGATCACGAAAAAATATCCCCACAAGAAATCTGTTGTCGTAACTAAATTGAGTCTCGAAAGCTTCATCGGAGAATTTTTGAGATTCAAATAACGATTTCTTGAGTAGTAATGACTTTATTTTCTGTTGAGCGAAAATGTTTATAAGTGACTTCATATATTTGGGTTTAAAGCCCATTTATTTGGGCATTTTAGTTTGATGTATGTGTTGCAGTAAAGTCCTTATAGTTTGATGTATTTAATCAAGGTGTCATAACGGGTAACCCGATCCGACCCAAAGGTATATGGGTAGTAGATTTTAATGGATGGGTTTGATCCGCCCATTTATTTTATGGGTTAAGATTTAGATACCCAAACCCTAATATATTAAACTCATTGGTCTAATGGGTTATAATGGGTACCCATATAAATAAATTATAAACTATATTTATAAAGTAAATATTCTATATTTTTAGATATTTACAATAGTTTCTATTTTTATATATTTTAATATATATTTATATAAGAAAAAAAGTTAGTTCTACAAATTTTTTTACATAACTTATGATAGTTTTTTTTTATACATATACATAAAATGAAGTTTCTGTTTTTCTACATACACATAAGAATACTAAATGATGCCCCGTGCTATGCATAAATTATGTTTTTGTAAAAACTTATTATGCATTTGTAGCTATTTTTATTTATTTGTAATATTTATATGTGATATTTGATTCTTTTTTTGTTTACTTCATAGTTTGATTTGTATATATAGATTTATTAATTTTATACATATTTGATATATTTAAAATTAATTTATAATGATGATCGATGTTGTACACAAAAATACATTTAACAATCTCTATTGATTTAAGTTTGATTCATTCACATATAAACTTTTTGATTCGTGTTATTTAGATTTTTTCACCTATATTCACGTACGTTGTTAGACTCATATTTATTTATGTTTTTATTCATATGTTTGTTTACTGTTTTAAACCCGTATTCATTTATATTTGTAGATCCATGTTCATTTAGTTATATAAACATGTGTTCATTTAGGTAAATATGTGTCATGTGTCCATTTAAGCATTTAAACTTGTATTTAAAAATTATTGTAATATTAATTTCTAATATATTTATAAAAAAATATCCCAATAACTATAAAATTTAATATTTTTAACATTTAAATTCTTATGCTATTTGAAATTCATCAAAATTTTGTGTATATTAAATATGAAGTTACATAGTTTTTATTCTTATTATATATTATCAATTAAATTTATATAATATAACCAATTGTATAAGTGTTTAAATTTTTATTAAATACATAATATTATATGACAATATAAAAATAAAGAATTCGTATATAAATCATTATTGACTATTTTATGTATATTATAATTTATTTTCTATTAAATTAATTACAAAAAAACTGTTTTAGAATTTAAAATATAAATGAATCCATCTGAAAAAGATAAATTATTAGATTTGGCTTGCTATTTGTCTATTTGTATAGCGTATCAATATTTTTTTAATTCTTATTGGATTTGATATTCTTATAAGTATATCTCTTATTTTTAAGGATTTTTTAACGATGAGTTTTCTTTATTCTAATGGATTTTCCTTATCCTAAACAAACGAAACAACCATTGAACCTATTCAAAAGGTTTTATCAAAACCGAATTAATTGAAATTATAATAAACAGATAAGTTAATTAGTTAAAATAAATCGACCAATAAAAAAAATCAAGAAATTTAAAATCTTTATTATATTATTACAAAAATATGAAATATCTTATTGCTACGGTTTTATTATAAGTGAAATTTTGAGTATTGCCCTTTTCAGTGTACCCTTTTACAAAAATACTCTCACAAATTTATTCTTTCAAAATATGCCCCTCTAATTTTCATAATTCTGTTTTTATCCTTTCTTCAGTTCTTCGTTCTTTCTGATCAATTTTTTGATTCATCGATTTCTCTTCTTCGATTCCATTTACCTTCCAAATTCAACCATTTGCGATTAAAGTTTTCATCAAAATCAAAAGAAATTTGGATTATCTTTGCAATTATCATTTTTGGATCTGAGATTTTCAGGTTTGCTACTTTCAATTTCATATCTGCGATTCTTAGGTTTAGGGTTGCGATTTTTGCTATATGATTACTCTATCTGTGATTTCGATCTCGATTAGTTTTTTTTATCGCGATTCAAACAATTGCATTGTTGTGTTCTTTGTCTTCTTCGTGTTCTTCATGTTCTGCGTTCCT
Source organism: Lepidium africanum (assembly GCA_900406405.1). Classification (NCBI taxonomy): domain Eukaryota; kingdom Viridiplantae; phylum Streptophyta; class Magnoliopsida; order Brassicales; family Brassicaceae; genus Lepidium; species Lepidium africanum. The sequence goes on along the minus strand of OVAX01000325.1, from coordinate 15,854 downwards.
TTTTCTCTTGTTTTTTCCTCTTAGTCTATTTTGACATTTTGTTTATTTCTTTCTCAGATTTCTAATTCGTTTTCAGTATTCTCTTGATCTTTTCCCCAGGTTCTAATGATTGAGTTTTACTGTGTGTCTGGGTTGTGGAAATTTACAAACTCCACTCATTGGGAGTTTGAATTTGACAATATCAAAGGAGCTTATCTTTCTGTAGTTCATGAAGATATAAATTTCTGCAATCTAATATCTCTCATTTTAGAAGATTTCGGATTGGACTTTGATTCAATTAGTGCCAAACTTAGTTATTGTCTGCCTCCTAATCCATTTTGTGCACCAAAAGAGCTTCCTCCACTTTTCATACAGAATGATAGACAAGTCAAAACTTTTATTAATAAGTTTTTGGAGAGCAACAGAGATATTCAACTATGTGTGACAATTTCTGAGGTATTTTTACTTGACTTATGTGTGTCTGTTAAGTTATATTATGAACTAATGTGTTGAATATGATTATTTAGAACCATTGGATTGCAAATTTGGTTGACATTTTTTCTGTTCTTGTTCTTATTTGTTTATTAAATTACTCTTTATTTTATCAATTTGACAGGGACAAAGTAGTTCGGTTCCAAAGGTTTGTGGAATTAACAGTGGAAGTATTCTTCCTGTTTTCAGGATTCTAGTTGCTGCTATCTCTATAGATAATGATGTTCAAGAGGTATTATCATTTCTGTAAGTCATATTTATATGATTTTATAAATTAGTTTAAAAATGTTTTATAATGTAGGTTGCATCAACTTCACTAATATTGGTGGAAAGAAGCCTATATCTAAAGTTTCAGCTTCTGATGGTGATTTTTATCAGATTATTCAAGTTCCTTTGTTGACCAGATTGACTCTCTACACCCTGGAATGATATTTAGAGATAAGAATGTGTTGAAAAAAGCTTTGAAGATGTTTTCTATGAAGAACAACTTTGAGTTTCGAATTCAGAAATCTGATTTGCACCAGTATGTTATTCATTACCTTGATAAGAAATGTTTATGGATGTTGCATGCAACCAATGCTGATGGGTCTGGTTTTTTTGTTATTCGAACCTATATGAGTGAACATACATGTGATTCATCTCTTAGAAATGCTAATCATCGTCAAGCTACTACAAAAACATTAGGTCATATGGTTAGTAATCACTTTGAAGGAGGGAAGGTTCCACTGAAACCTAAGCAATTGATTGAAAAGTTTAGGTCTGATCATGGTATTACCATTACATATTCGAAAGCTTGGAGAGCTTCAGAATATGCAGCTGAAATTGCTAGAGGTTCACCTTCAAATAGCTATGATGGGTTAGCTAAATGGTTTCATATGCTAAAACTGAATAATCTTGAGTCAGTTAGTTTCATTGAAGTTGATCGTGATAATAAGTTCAAATATGCATTTTTGGCATTTGGTGCATCCATTAGAGGATTCGAATTGATGAGAAAAGTTCTTTGTATTGATGGGTCCTTTCTAAAGTCAAAGTAGAAAGGAAATATGCTTGGTGCTACAGCCCAAGACGGTAATTTCCAACTCTTTCCAATTGCTTTCGTTGTTGTGGATTCAGAAAATGATTCATCTTGGGATTGGTTTTTGATATTTATTGTCATTTATTCATGATGCTAGTGATTTGGTTTTCGTGTCTGACTGTGCTCCTTCCATTGCAAATGCGTTGTCTAAAAACTATCCGGAAGCTCATCATGGTTTTTGTATTTTCCATTTGCAAAAGAATCTAGAGACACGGTTTAGAAGTTGCATACTTATCCCAGTGGTCAATGCAGCAGTTAGAGCTTATACGACCTAAGATTTTGATAATCTGTTCAAAGACATTTTAGAAGCTGATCCAAAACTTGCAGAGTATTTAGTGCAAGTTGATATTAGAAAATGGTTTTATGAGCGTCATTAGAAGAGTTGTCGTCATCTACATCCTGTCACTGTCAATGTTGGAAAGAAGATGGTGCAATGTTATAACGAATCATACCGTTTTTTTGAAGTCTCTCCAATCAGTCCATTGGACTTTGAGGTTAAAGGAAATAGGATGACACATGTTGTGAGTTTGAATTCAAGGCATTATACGAGGCATGCTTTCACCATAAATAAATTTCCCTGTTCACATGCTATTGCTGCTTGCAAACATGTTAATCTCAATGAAAATAATTACGTGGATGATCTTTACACCACTAAAAGCTTTGTAGTGTTAATAATTGATTTATTTTATTCTTGTCTATGTTTGTATTTTTTAAAGTATTTGTAAATATGCATTTTTGAGTTTTCTGATTTTTTTCCCAAATGGACACTTGCCTATTCAGAGATGTGATATTGTTTCTTGGGATATTCCACCAGAAATTAATTCATTTATTTGTCTTCCACCATCTACTCGCATTCCTAGTGGCAGACCCAAGAAAAGAAGAATTCCTTCTACTTGGGAGTTTGGGAAGTCAAGATCTTATAAATGGGGAAGGTGTGGTCAGGTTAGACACAACAAATCAAGTTGTGTAACTCCTATCTAGTTTTCTTTTCTTCTGTTTGTAAGTGTCTCTCCTAAGTTTTGAGATTGTTATCAGATTTTATAAGTAGACTTATAAATCTTTAAGAAAAACTTTATAAGGCGTTGCAACAATTATAATTTTTATAAGTCCTCTTATAAATTTATAAGTAGGCTTATAAATCTCATGTTTTTCCTAAGTTTTGAGATTGTTATCGGATTTTATAAGCGGACTTATAAATCTTTAAGAAAAACTTTATGAGGCATTGTAACAAATAATTTTTATAAGTCATCTTATAAATTTAAAAGTAGGCTTATAAATCTCATATATTTCAGAAGTTTTAAGATTGTTATCAGATTTTATAAGTAGACTTATAAATCTTTAAGAAATACTTTATGAGGCATTGTAACAATTATAATTTTTATAAGTCATCTTATAAATTTATAAGTAGGCTTATAAATCTCATGTCTTGTTTAAGTTTTAAGATTGTTATCAGATTTTTATAAGTAGACTTATAAATCTTTAAGAAAGAATTTATGAGGCATTGTAACAATTATAATTTTTATAAGTCATCATATAAATTTATAAGTAGGCTTATAAATCTCATGTCTTTCCTAAGTTTTCATCTAATGAGAAATTTACAATCATAATTTTCATGTCTTTATAAATCATCTTATAAATCTTTTGAGAACGAATTTTGTTAGTTTATATTCGACTCTATGAATCATCTAATAAATCTTTGAACATCCACATAAGTAAAATTAGTAAATTATCTTAAGAGGCTTGTTAACTATTAAACATATGTATCTTATAAACGATGAGACTTTATAAATCATCTTATAAATCTCTTAATATTCCACATAAGTATCTTATAAATGAAAAAAAGAAAAAAATAGAAAAAGACTGTTCGCTGCCTCTTCGTATTTCTTCCAAATAAGATCAATTTTTTTCTGTTTTTCTCATAAGCTTTATATTTTTCTCGCATATTAAATGGTTTTTAATTTCATTGATTACATACTCAAAAGTATTTGAGTCTTAAAATGAGAGAAGAATTTTGACAAAAAATAACAGAATAATATGAATTACCTTAAGCTCTTTAAAATTGTTTCAGCTGGTATTTCATACGCTTTATTTGTCACCTTGTCTGGGTGAACCACCAACAATGCTCTCCTGTAGTACTTAGTAATGTTATCATTTTCGTGCAATTTCGTAGTCCCAACTTTTTCTCATTTATTATTGGGCCAAAGAACCTGTAATATAACATTTTGTCATAATAATAAAGTAAAACATAGATTGTTCATGTATTACTCTATTTATATTTTTTTTCTTACATCTTGCATTGTACTCAATAAGTCATCTATTTTGCAACCATCATAAGAATGCCATGCTTCATACTTTGAATCAAAATTCCTTAAGTAGCCTTCAATTTCAGCCTATAATATGTTTGAAACCATATTTTCATGTTATATTGTATAAGAATCATTGTTAAATCATATACCAACTATTTTTAGATCCATTTACCTCCATCTCTTTTGCTCAGCTACTTCCTCCAATCTCTTTTTCTCAGCTGCTTCCTCCAATCTCTTTTGCTCAGCTGCTTCCTCCAATCTCTTTTTCTCAGCTGCTTCCTCCAATCTCTTTTGCTCAGCTGCTTCCTCCAATCTCCTTTTCTCAGCTGCTTCCTCCAATCTCTTTTGCTCAGCTGCTTCCTCCTATCTCTTTTGCTCAACTGCTTCCTCCAATCTCTTTTGCTTAGCTGTTTCTTTGTCTCCTTCCATTCCCTCTGGTTCATTTTTTTCTTCCATTCCTTCTATTTCATATCCTTCTTTCACCTAAGACAACTAACATTATAAGACTCTAAAATATAATTTAAGTATTAAACAATTTAATTAGAAAAGTTATACTTTGTTATCATCATTTTTTTTTTCTTCTTTCCACCCTAGCATCGCCAATTTTTTCTCTTTATCATCTAATTTAATTTTTTCACTATTTTATAGATTTTATAACCCACCTTATAAACCCTTATAAAATCGATAAATTCATATACCTGAAAGTTTTGCTGCTCTTCTTCTTCTCTTTCTTGCTCTTCTTCTTCAGGCTAATAGATATATTTAACATTTTAAAAATGGTTTCATCTAAAATCTACGTCTTTCCTATTTTAATTTGCATTATAAACTCGCTTATAAAACCTTATAAATCGATAAAAACCTTATACCTAAGAGTTTTGATGTTCCTCATCTCTTCTTTCTGGTTGTGCTTCATCATCCTAGTTGATTTTGTTAAGAGAAAAGCATTAAAAACAAAAATAAGAAAAAACATCAACAACCAAGTCAATTTAAAACTTTCCACTATTTTATAGATTTTATAACCCACCTGATAAACCCTTATAAAATTGGTAAATTCATATACCTGAAAGTGTTGCTGCTCTTCTTCTTCTCTTTTTTGCTCTTCTTCTTCAGGCTAATAGATATGTTCAACATTTTTAAAATGGTTTCATCTAAAATTTACGTCTTTCCTATTTTAATTTGCATTATAAACTCGCTTATAAAACCTTATAAATCGATAAAAACCTTATACCTAAGAGTTTTGATGTTCCTCATCTCTTCTTTCTGGTTGTGCTTCATCATCCTAATTGATTTTGTTAAGAGAAAAGAATTATAAAAAAAAAAATAAGAAAAAGACATCAACAACCAAGTCAATTTAAAACTTTCCACTATTTTGTAGATTATATAACCCACCTTATAAACCCTTATAAAATCAATAAGTTCATATACCTGAAAGTGTTGCTGCTCTTCTTCTTCTCTTTCTTGCTCTTCTTCTTCTTGTTGTTCTTCTTTTGCCTAGACAAACATTATTTAAGATAGGAACAGAGTAAAGTTTATTTAAAAGCATATCAACATATTTATTTACCCATTATATTCATACCATATTATGTTGTTCTTCAACTCTTATTCCTAAACGATTCTCTACCCCAGCTATCCTCTCGTTTAGTTGCTTTGTTATCATCCAAATAAGATTGATCCTTTTGTATGCAGTCATTTCATCTTTACCATTATGTTCTTTTTTTTCTTGACCTTCATCTTCAGCCTAACCATATATTATTTAAAATAAGATTTTTAAAAAGTTTATTCAAAATCATTAAGTTAAGCATTATATATGGACTTATAATGATAAATCAGTTTACTTGAAAGTGTGGCTGTTCTTGCTCTTCTCCTTCACTTCCTTTTCCAGTTGATTCTCAACTCTATCTAGTCTCTCTATTATTTGCTTTGATATCTTGAGAATTTTATCTACGTTTTTGGATGAAATCATTTGATCTTCATTAACATCTCTTCCTTTTTTCACCCATCCTTGTATTCTGTTGAAGCTTAACACCTTCTTCTAGTATTAATTTGATTAATAGTGCCATCTCCTCATTATCTTGGATTGGATCTCCAATAATAGGAGTTACCTAAAACTGTGAAAAGAAAAACTAGTTTTATATTCTTTTATAATTTTTTATAAATTTCTTTATGAAATCATATAAAGCAGGTTTAGTAATTACCATTTCTTTTTCTTCAAACTTTGCTATTTCTTCAAGTGCTGGAGTTTTTGTTGAAATCCATTGCATACACAGTGGGCCTTCTAGATTTTCATCTCTTTCTCCGAATTTCTTTCCCAATTCTTTCACAGAAATTAAGCCCCATAACTGTATTGTTAATGCAAATCCTGACAACCCATATTGTTTTTCCCTCAACTGCTCTTCTTTAACCTTTTCAACACTTGCTAGCAAATATCTATAAGCTATCTTGCCCTATGGATAAGTGCAAAAAGTATCAAAATCTAGAGCTCTCTCCAAGTTCAGTTTTGAAATAAGTGTACTTGAAATTCGTGCTAAGACTCCTTCAACAATAATCAATCCGCCTAGAAGAATCTTCTGATCTTGAGGGAGCTGACGATCTTTTTCTGACATATGTTTCAGATCTTTTAATCTAATACTATCACCAATCCATCTAGCATTTCCTCGACTGTTATTTGGCACAATACCATCCGAAGGCAACCCAATGACTAGACTAAACTCACTTTCGGAGAACCTCATAGGTTGTTCTCCGAAACAGAACCACAATTCATCTTTGTTTTGAACTTTAACCCTTTTGAGAAGAAGATAATGTACTAATTTCCCCGAGAAAATTACATTCTGGTTGCTTAAGACTTCAATGACTGGTCCCAGAAAAGAGTTTTTCAGTTTTTCAAAGTTTTTCTTACTAAGATTTTTTTTAACAAACTTCACTACGTCATCAGAGTAATGCTTGTTAATTCTGTCAAATCTTGGTGGTTCAGTCCCAGGTTCAAGTATCCTTTTTGGCAGAAGTATTCTCTCAGGATCTGTCATATCTATACAAAGCAAAAACAAGTTCAATCATATAAATCCATTTTTCAGATTAGTGTTTACTTATCAACAATCTTCTCAGTGATTAAAGGAGAAATATTAAACTCTCTAAATGAACACATCTTCCCAAGAAACCAAATAGTTTTAAAGATTTATAAACACCTTATAAATTATTTATAAATACCTTATAAACTTCAGTAACATAAATTGATTACATATAAATACCACTAAAAAGCATCACAAAAACCAAAACCCGAGGTAGAAGCATAATCCAAAATAAAGTTTTAAAGATTTTTCCTGAAGCTTTGCATCTATCAAAGTAGAAGCATAATAATACAATTTCTAAGATCATAGGTAAAAACAATTGTACACAGAAGAGACATTCAAAACAAAACCATGAGAAGAATCAACAATTTGAATCAGGATTTTGATTTATCCCCTCAATAAACCTAGAGAAGCATTGACAATGTGACGTCTTTTGAAAAATTTAAGGACCTCATATGAGATTAATTTCATACTTACCCACGCAGGTAGGGTTTATGCAGAGTTAGGGGTTTTGATGATAAGAATAGAACACGAGCGAAGAGATTAGAGAACCAACTCCTAAACCCTAAATCATAGACCCAATTCCTTTGAATACCAGAGATATATGGACTGTTGCATGAAGTAATAAAACACAAAATTGGAGATGAGATTTAAAACAATCACCTTAGAGAAGAAAAATCAGCAACTATTGGTTTGATGTCGAATCCAAATCCAAATCCAAATCGTTGATTGAAAAAGAGGAAAGTCTGAAAATTGAAAACCCTTTTCTTTCTACTTGTGCGAGAAATAGAGTAAAGGAAAATCGAGTAAGAATATGAAAAGTAGAAGATGGAGAATAAGTAAAAGAAAAAAAATACTGTAATTTTAGGAAAAAGTCTTTTTTCAGCGTCATCTTTTTTCTTTTTACTTTTGCATTAGCGTGCGTCAGTTAATAAGTCATATATAAATCCTTCAAATATTGAGCTATTCATGAATTATCTTCTTTTTTGGTTTGTGTATAACCTCTTATAAGGTTTCTTATACAAATTTTAAAATATTTATAGGAGTCTTTATAAATTTTAAAAAATCAATTTGCTCAGAAGTCGTAAAAAAATTTATAAGAGTCCTTATAAATTTTATAACGACCCTTATAAAATATTTATACGAGTCCTTATAAATTTTAAAGAATCAAGTTGCACAAACAAACCAAAATGAGAATAATTTAGACTCATGTAAATCCTTAAGTATAATACTTTTTCTTATTAGTTGACTAATGATATTGAGTTCATCTTCTCCATTTTCATTAATTTTTTCTTTTGATTTGTTTTATATGGTTGCTTATAAAACTTAAAAGTTATTTATAAGGACCCTTATAAATTTTTTTTTTAAAAATCAACTTAAAATATTAACTCAGAAGTCGTATGATAGATTAGATATGATTATTCTAGTTTTTATACCTATAAAATAAAAGCAATAGAATCATTGTATAAATTTTACCTCAAATGTTATCTTCTGCCTTTAGTATATTTTCTTCACCATTTTCACTGTTTCCATGTTTTTGAACAAGTTTCTCATTATCAATTTCTTTTTCCACGTGTCTTACATTCTCCATCCATTGCTAATTAGTCATCTATAAGATAACATATAACTGGTTTATATAATCCTCATAAAGCTTTTGACTAGTTAAAACATACTTAAAATTTCTTAGTTCTAAAACAAAATAAAACTATTCTAGCATCTCTATTGAGATCATTTGATCATCAAGATCCAATCCTTCATTGCGACATTGTTCTTGTACTTCCATCCTTCTACACACTCTTCCTTCTCTTTCCTTCCTTATTAATTTTTATAAATACCTTATAAACTTAAATAACAGATGATTACTTATAGATACCACTAAAAAGCATCACATCAAAATGCAAAAGACAACATGTCATAATCCAAAAGAGATTTTATAAGATTTTATCCTGAATGTTTTCATCTATCAAAGTAGAAGCATCATTATACGATTTCTAAGATTAGAGCTAAAAAAAATTTGTACACATACGAGACATTCTAACCAAAACCATGAGAATCATCAACAATGTGAATCAAGCTTTTTCAAGAGATCTTTTGGGCACCTAAAATTAGAGAAAAAGATACTCGGATGGGATTAATTTCATACTTACCCACGCAACAAGGGAAAAGAGATTAGATAGCCAAATCCTAAACTCTAAATCACATACTCAATTCTTTTGATTACCAGAGAGAAATATAGTTTTGCATTAAATTATAAAACACAAAAATGGAGATGAGATTCAAAACAATCGCACCTTAAATAAGAAGAATCACTGGCTATAGGTTTGATGATGAATCCAAATTCCAAATCTCGTACTCAAATCATTGTAATGAGTAAGAGAATATAAATCAAAACGAATCCAGAAAAAAAAGTAATAACTTTATATATTGTAAACCATTCATAAATTAGATCCATCGTTTAATAAATCCAAAAAATTTTGAGCAACCCATGAATTATTTACTTTTTTGGTTTTTTTTTTGTTGGTTCAAACTTTTTTGGTTTGTTTATAACCTTTTATAAGGTTTCTTATAAACCTTTTATAATATTTATAAGAGTCCTTATAAATTTTAAAAAATCAACTTGCACAAAAAAACCAAAAGGAAAATAATTTAAGATTCATGTAAATCGTTAAGTAGAATACTTTTTTTCTTTAGTTGACTAATGATACTGGTATTCATCTTCCCCATTTTCATTAAGTTTTTTTCTTTTGATTTGTTTATAGGGTTTCTTCTAAAACTTATAAGATATTTATAAGGACCTTATAAAATTTTAAAAAAAAGAACTTAAAATACTAACTCTGAAGTTCTATTATATATGATCATCCTAGTTTTCATACCTATAAAATTAAAGCAATACAATCATTGTATAATTTTTACCTCAAATGTGTTATCTTCTGCCTTTAGTGTATTTTCTTCACCATTTTTACTGTTTCCATGTTTTTGAATAAGTGTCTCATTACCAATTTCCTTTTCCATGTGTCTTATATTCTCCATCCATTGGCAATGAGTCATCTATAAGATAAAATATAACTTGTTTGTATAATCTCCATAAAGCTTCAACTAGATAAAACATACTTAAAATTCCTTAGTTCCAAAACAAAAATAAAACTGTTTTAGCATCTCTATTGAGATTATGCCATCATCAAGATCCAATCCTTCATTGTCACACTGTTCTTGAACTGCTCACCTGCATCCATATAGACCCACTGGTTTAGTCTGTCTCTATCATGCAATCAGAGCCTTATCCAACACTAACTCACATACTTATAACATAAAATAAAAATAAAATTAAGAGAACAAACAGTCAGCAGAAAACATACTAGATCTTCAACTCTGAATAGATTTTCGATGCTAGTTTTATCCTTAAGTCTCCAACGGTTGATGAAGATAGATTTGTGAAATCAGTGAATCTCATTAAATAGCACTCAATGATCTTCAACATATATATCCCTGAATCTTCAACTTTGGAAACCTGATACAAAACAAAAAAAGTTTAATTTTATGTCCATTTTCATATAAACATCTAAATACTAAACTAACTGGACATTACTTGAGGATAATTCATATTAACAGTAATGTTAAAAGGTTCAATTTCAAACTCTTCATCCACGTTGTTTCTGATGATATATGGTACCACCTTTGAATAAGCACGAATGCACTTCTTTATGAATTCCTCTCTCAAATATTCCTCCAATGTGTTTTACACTAATATTTTTCTCTTCTCTATATCAATATGAATGGCACTTGGCTACTCCCAAATGTGTTTTTACCATCTCCCTCGTCTGGAATTTGATACTCTTCTTTGTTTTCTAAGAACTCAATGTATGAGTCATCAATCATCTTAAGAAAAGATACTCCAAGAAGTGAAATTCCTTGGTGTAAGAACAAGTCTGGATACTATTCTTTACGAGTCCTCAATAATTCCAAACCTACTTCAATGCTATGAAGAAGATAAAATAAAAATCACACGTTTAAATCAAAAAAATTGTTTCATAAATTTTATAAACATACTTATAAAATAGATAAAAATAAAAGAATTGTGTCCTTACCGAGTCAAGCATTATTCTCTTTGGATTCTGCAATATAGAAAACCACTTTGACTCTACATCGATCCCTGCAATGGTGATCTCCCTGCATTCAAGTTTGTAATCTATAAGAATCATCTTATATATTTTATACAATTTATAAGTGAGCTTATGAACTTACTTATCCTTCTTGTTTTTCTTCCAATTCTCTAAAGTTTGAACTCTTGTTGAATCAGCTTTTGCAAATGGGAAAAGCACCAAATGTTTTTACTTCTCGACAGTGTATTGAGACTGAGTGTGAATAGAAGGAATTTATCCTCTTTGACTTCTTCTTTGTGGAAGGCAATTATCTTCTTTGTGTTTTGCCTTTTTTTTCTTCTTCTCCTTTTGCACATTTTATAAAGAAAACATATAAGTCTAAGAAAATAAGATTCAAGTAAATGAATCTCGCCTATATATTACCTCAATATTCTCTGTTGCCCTCCGTCTCTTTGAGTTTCTTGTTTTCTGTGATTCCACCACATTCCTTCTCTCATTTTCAACTCCCATTTCTATGTTTGCATCTGTTTCCTCAGTTGTTTCATTCACAATTTCTTTTCCACATGCCTTACATGCTGCTTCTTTTTCATGTGACTCATTGGCAATGTCTTTTCCACATGTCTTATTCCTTTGTTTCTGCTCTGACTCATTGGTTTTGTCTTCACCATGTGTCACACTTTCATTCATTTTTTGAGATTCCTTGTTTTTTTACCAAAAGTATGAAGTGTATAAATATTCAAAGAATTTTAAGATAGTTACTCAAATCATAATCACATAATTATAAGATTTACCTCATCATTTTGGGATTGTTTTGCAGAACTTACTTGACTCATAATGTTGAAATTAGGTGTCCCAAAATCTGTACTTGGCGATTTCTCCTACATAAATTTATATGACTGATATTAATTTTCTATCAAATTCAAAATGTTATTAAAACACTATCTAAAAACAATACCTTTGTTTTTTCTGCATTATTTTCAACTTCAACATCTGTAGTTCCAACATCTGAATTTTGACATTCTTTCTGTGTATGTTCATCATCTCCACAATAGTCATGTGNGTTCATCATCTCCACAGTAGTCATGTGCTTCTGGATTTGTTCCTCTAATTGAATCTTCAAAAGAACTTGGAATTTCAAAGTCAGTTTCGCCTTTTTCATTCTGCAATTCAAACAGATGGATTAAAACATAAGTAATTTTATAAATGAACTTATATAACACAGTTCTAAAACCATATCATCGATTTCTTTATACCTCCATATCATCGTTCTTCTCTGTTTCTTCCTCCTTTTCTTCTATATTTTCTTCAAAAGTTTCTTCAACCTATATTTCAAAACAAGTTAAATATGTTATGAATAAAGTTTTGATCCTAATCAAAACATGAGTAATTTTATAAAAAAACTTATAAAATACAATTCTAAAACCATATCATCGATTTCTTTATACCTCCTCTATATCATCGTTCTTCCCTGTTTCTTCCTCCTTTTCTTCTATGTTTTCTTCAACCTATATTTCAAAACAAGTTAAACATGTTCTGAATAAATTTTTGATCCTAATCAACCTAGTCTTCCACCTTCTCTAATTTTTATACTCTTTTATAATCTTCCTTATAAAATTTTTTCTAACTCGGTTATTCTACATACATGAATGTGTGGATCATCATCTCCTTCTTTCTCTTTTGTTTCTTCATGATCCTCATCTTCTTTTTCTTTATGTCCATCATTAATGTTTGGTTGCTCATCGTATTCTTCAACCTAATACATTTTATTAAGATAAAATCATTATAAATTGTTTATAACATATACTATAAACCATATAAATTGATAAAGTAAAAGAGTAATTTAATAAACCTGATCACTTTGCTCGTCCTTTTCTTCTTCTTTTTTATTTAGGACTCTTTCTGTTTTCTCTAGTCTCTTGTTAAAACCTTCAAGTAAGTTTATAATCTTTTCAAGCTTCTCATTATCTGTCATTTTTTTCGTAATATTTCTTATTGGCTATTTCTTGGAAAGCATTTAAGACGTCCACAAAGCCCTGATTGAAGCCTTCATTCTATACCCTTATTTAACTAATTTGATGACTTTCCATAAGTCTTTGTCTTCTTCTTTTAAAGGAGGTTCAAGTTCTTGATACTCAAGAGAATCTCGTATTATTGTATGAACTACCACCTGTGAATTTAAAGACAAAATGAAATCAGATTAGAGTTTATAAGTTATTTATAAAAACAAATATGCAAACTAACAAAAAAGGAATTACCATTTCAAATTTTTCAATGTCAACCAATTCGCTTATTGGTGGAATTTTTGTGCTTTCCCATTGCAGAAATGAAGGAGTCGGTGAACATCCTAGACTAGAACCATACTTTCTTCCTAAAATAGGAACAGCATCCAATGCCCATAACGTAAATGCCAATGAAAATCCTTGTACTTCCTACTGGCCTTTTTGCCATGTGTTTTCAGTCATTTTCTTAATGCTTTTAGAGAGTACATTGTAAGCTTTCTTCCCCCATGGTATCCTTGAATACTCTTCAAATGTGTTCTTTAGTCTAGAAGAAGGAATCTTCAATGTATTGTTTTTAGCAATTATTACTCCTTCAGTCAAAATAGTTGCAGCTAGGAGGAATCTTTCATTTGAGTTCATTTTTCGTGCTTTTTTTATGGTATGTGTCGAATAAATCACCTATTAACACCTTTTCTTTCTGCATCCACTCGTATTGCAGATTTTTAGGTGCTTGTCCTTGTTCTTCTTGAAAATCTTCATATTGAATACCTGAGAAAATCAAATTTCATTATATAAGTAAAACTTATAAATTTCTTATAAAATCACATTAATGATGTACTCTTTTCTTTTTACCTGCAATAATGTAGAACTCTCTGAATGAGAATCTGATAGGTTGCGAATCAATCGCAAACCATAAATCATCACCATTGGTCTTTATCCTCCTTTGCATTAGAAAATGAAAGATTTTTCCTGAAAATTGGATTCCACACTTTCTTCTAGCAAAATGACCGGTTTGAGAAATGATTTCTCTAATGTCTTGATCTCTTCCTTCGTTAAAAGTTTTTCCACTAATGTGACACGACTAATTTTTGAATGGCTGATAACAATGACTGGCTTATCTGTCTCTTCTCCAAATTTATATATATTCTCAGTGGTAGAGGAATAGTTTCACATGATTCACTACCATCTGTTCAACCAAATAAAAACTTATATTAATTTATAAGACGTTATAATTGATGTGTCTCATATTTAGCCTAGTTTTCATCTCATATTTGCATCATTTTTAGTCCTTTGGTTGCATTTCATGTCATGTTGAAGTCATTTTTTGTCTAGTTGTGCATTGTAGTCACTAGGACATGTATCATATTTTTGGTGTTTTTTCGGTATTTTAGGTGAATGGAACTATGAACTAAGGAGATTGGAGCTTAAGTGAGGAATTGGGATGCTTGGAGGCTTGGACAATGCATAGGAAGGAAGAAGAATTGAAGTTTGGACAAGGCATCTCTGCGGCCCGCGACCTGCATGGGTCGCGGGTACATATGTACGTCCGCCTGTCCACCCGTTCGTGTAACCCGCGCGTCCTTCCGTCCGTTCATCCTCGCCCGTCCGTATCCGTGACCGAACCCGCGACCGACAAGCGTCACGGGTAAGACTTCAACCTGCGAGAATCACCATCCCGACATGAACCCGTCGACCGCATGTACGTAACCATTCGTAGGGAGCTCACTCCAGACCTATACCTCAATCGGACCAGCGACCAGAACACGTCGCGGGTCACGATCAGTCTAAGCCGCGACCTGCTTCTCGACCTGGCTGGGTCGAGACCTGTGATAATCATCAGCCAGCTTCTCTCCACCCAAGCCGCGACTCATCCAAGCCGCGGGACCTAGCTTTAGGACGTGACACCAACTACTCTCGACCCAGGCCGCGACCCGTCCAGGCCGTGGCCACGTGAACTAGACTTTGCAATTTTTACTTTTTATGCTAATTTGACCCGGTTTATCCCGGTTTAGTGGTTTGTTTTAAGTGATCTGGAACCCTAATCCCATGAGTATAAATACATGGCATAGGGTCCAAACACATAATACTTTTAATTCCCTAAGGTTTTTAGATTTAGCATATAGTTTTCTCTCTTTTTCTTAAGAACTCTTTAAAGGTTGTAGAACAAACTTGGAGATTCCTTTTGGATGATCCATTTCTTGCTCATTTCTCAATATGATCTTGAGTCTTTGCTTGTTTATTTGCTTATTTTCATTATGCTTATTCACCTTTGCTTGTTTGATTTCCTTATGATGATGTGTGAGTAGTTCTCTAGAATGATTTAGGTTTTGGCTAGATCTAGGGTTTGTTATTATTTGTTTGGTGCTTAGGATCTTTAGAGCCTCCTATCTAGGTGTTCTTAATGCTAGATTCATCTTGATCACATGGATTTAGATGATAGGAAAATCATCGCCCGAGAGGTGTTCGATGAAATTTCCGAATGACCTATTTTAGGGATCTTTCTCCATAGCCATTGAGAGATGATGTTATGAGATTGATTGGTCATAGTGGACTTAATTTTAAGGCATTTGGGAGTCTTGATCCAACAAATGAGAGTTTAGTTGGGTCATTTCTCTTGAATAGTGGCTAGTGCCATGTGAGTGGGCTAGTCAAGCTTACTTGTTGTGTTCCATGCCCTAGGTGGTGCATTAATTGTTTCCTTGTTGCATCATTTCATCAATTGCCTTGCCTCTAGATCAATTGCCTTTACCTAGATCATTCGTCTTTATCTTATTGCTAATTGCCTAGTTTAATTTCAATTGCCTTGCTAGTTTAATCTTATTGCTTTGCTTGTTGGT